>OZ020524.1:7381844-7509001 GCA_963971425.1 Bryoerythrophyllum caledonicum
CAACAACACACAACAACAACAACAACAACAACAACAACAACAACAACAACACACAACCACACCACAACAACAACAACAAACAACAACAACAACAACAACAACAACAACAACAACATCAACCACAACAACCACAACAACAACAACAACAACAACAACAACAACAACAACAACAACAACAACAACAACAACAACAACAACAACAACAACAACAACAACAACAACAACAACAACAACAACAACAACAACAACAACAACAACAACAACAACAACAACAACAACAACAACAACAACAACAACAACAACAAAAACTACAACAATAACAACAAAAACAATAAAATAATAATAATAATAATAATAATAAATTACAAAATCAACAAAACAACAAAACAACAACAACACCAACAACACCAACAACAACAACAACAATATCAACCACAACAACCACAACAACAACAACAACAACAACAACAACAACCACAACAACCACAACAACAACAACAACAACAACAACAACAACAACAACAACAACAACAACAACAACAACAACAACAACAACAACAACAACAACAACAACAACAACAACAACAACAACAACAACAACAACAACAACAACAACAACAACAACAACAACAACAACAACAACAACCACAACAACCACAACAACAACAACAACAACAACAACAACAACAACAACAACAACAACAACAACAACAACAACAACAACAACAACAACAACAACAACAACAACAACAACATCAACCACAACAACCACAACAACAACAACAACAACAACAACAACAACAACAACAACAACAACAACAACAACAACAACAACAACAACAACAACAACAACAACAACAACAACAACAACAACAACAACAACAACAACAACAACAACAACAACAACAACAACAACAACAACAACAACAACAACAACAACAACAACAACAACAACAACAACAACAACAACAACAACAACAACAACAACAACAACAACAACAACAACAACAACAACAACAACAACAACAACAACAACAACAACAACAACAACAACAACAACAACAACAACAACAACAACAACAACAACAACAACAACAACAACAACAACAACAACAACAACAACAACAACAACAACAACAAAAACTACAACAATAACAACAAAAACAATAAAATAATAATAATAATAATAATAATAAAATACAAAATCAACAAAACAACAAAACAACAACAACACCAACAACACCAACAACAACAACAACAACATCAACCACAACAACCACAACAACAACAACAACAACAACAACAACAACAACAACAATACCCCACATCCCTCCCATTAGCAGCCATAAACATTATTCATTACAAATTATCAATTATACTTTGCGGAGACATAGAAACTTACCCCGGCCCAATGCCAAATGTCTTCCACAACCATCCAAAAATACACAAAAGATTATCGAAAATATACTTTATTCCGAACACTATAAAACTATACCCCGAATATCAACACCTAGCATTTTCCTTTGCACCACTTCTAAAAAATAATCACACACTCCACCAAACTTTTTCCACCCTCTACCCCAACATTTCCCGCTACATACACCAAAAAATCAACCACCCGTCCACACATATTTTATTCGCCATAATTACCACCCTCCACCCATCAATAGACGAATGCAACAATATCACCAACCAACAGTCTACCAACCCAAACCCTACACATTGGACAAATATACTACTAAATACCCTATCCTCCCTACATAATCCCCCTGAAAGACATATAGACACACACCATCCATACACCAAATTCCTAGAGGAAAACCAACACCTTTTTGAACACAAAACCTCTCTACATAATGACCTATACAACTTTATTCATAGCCAATCCCCACCCCCTTCCCCCGTCGAACTACAACTAAAATTTCCCTACTTCCCACATAATCTCATCCTTGAAACTCTCAGATGCCTTGAACCAATTCATGCTTACATGCACCCCACCCCGACACCCACCCACATCTCCCCACCACTTTGCAACCACGACAATACAAATAATAGAAACACATATATAACTACATGGAATGCCTCAACACTAAATACTGCTTTACCATACATACACAATTTAACCGCCCACACCAACACTCCACCCGCCATAATTACCATATAAGAAACTAAAATAACTGCTACTAAATCTACAAGATACATCCAAAAAATATTCCCAGATTATAAACTTATATTTAACAACACTCATTCTCTCACACGATGCATCCAACAACGAAGGTCATATACCCCGGCAAGAGGAGGCCTACTCATGCTCATACACCAATCATATGCCTTCCCCGGGAACATTACTAAAATCCCCACATTTGCTAATATATCACCATATCTCCAAATTATCGAAATTACTAACCGACCCCTTCAACCATGGCTCATTCTGCACCTATACATGCCCTCACACATAGAAGACTCTAGGCTTATCCCGGAAATCCAAAATTCCATCACTTCACAAGTAAACACACACACCAACCATACAATAATACTCGGCGGAGACTTTAATCGAGATATCGCCCTTATTGGACGGCAAAATGGAGAGGTTTCTACCCCTCCAATGGACATAGACTATCAATGGCAAAATTATACTGATAACCTAGGGTTACATCTAATCCCAACCAATACACAATACTCTCGTCAAGGTGGACATAATTACACACACACGAGTCTAATTGATGGATTTTACATAAAAACACCTAACCATACCCGGTATACATCTACCACAAATACCACAACTAACTTAAACTCAGACCACTTCCCAATCCAACTCAATATACCTTACAACACCCTTATAAGTAGACCTCCTACAACCATCAACTTAAATGATACTAAAATACTAAACCCCATCCCAAAAGAAAACCTTTATAACTTTAATACATTATTCTTTGAAAAAAACTCACTACAAATAGACTCCCTTATAGATACTCTTTCTAACCACCAACACCTCATACAAATACAATGGGAAGAAGCTTGCACGACTCTTGACAAACTTATCAATGAAATTTCTACTATATTAGAAAAAACTTGTAAAGCCCCCCCAATTCTACAACTCACACCTAGAACCTCAAAACAAGGGGGATATCTCCCGAGAAAACTAGCCAAAAAGTGGAAACAACATCTTGCCACATACCACACCATTCGTAAAACAATTTATACCGCTAAAACTAATCAAAATTGGCAAACCCACCCCATAATCTCCGAACTACAAAACCTCCGTCACCCTTATATCCCACAATTACCACCACCTAACACCTCTTATGAAGAATGGCTAAAAGACATCGCAATCATTGCAAAAACTGCCAATAAAGAAGCTCGGAAAATTACTACAAAATATGCAAGAGAATGTGTCAAAAAAGCCATATCTAAGTATCGCCAATTATACGAAACTAGCCCAAAAAAGATTAATAGGAAAGTCTTTAAAAATAACACAAACTTGCCGCTAGATTGCATCTTAGATCAAAACAATAACATCCTAACCAGCCCTGAGGACATCGCAAACGAAATACATTTTCAACAATCTATAAACAATAGACCAACTACCCCCCCATGCCACTTCCAACCACAACACACACCAATATGCACGTGCGGAGTTAGGCAATACCCATGGCATGATTTAGACGGATTTACCATTGACAAAAGAGGCGAACCAACAATACCTCTCCACACATATTATAACAGAGACACATACAACATGTGCCTAAAAAATCTGGGGACTAATAAAGCCCCCGGCCCGGACCATATACCCAACTCAATTCTAAAAAACATGCCCCCAAGATTCCACGACCTCCTATCATTATTCTTCCTTCACTGTTACAAACAAAAATCCATCCCCGCATCTTGGAAAACAAGTCTAACAATCTTACTATACAAAAAAGGAAACCCATCCGTGTTACCTAACCACCGACCTATTGCCTTAGCTAACACCATTTATAAATTATATACTAGCACACTAACATCAATATTATCGGCCTACGGGGAAATACACCAAATATTACACGAAAGCCAAGAAGGCTTTAGAGCCGAGAGAAGTACCACACGACAACTTCAAACCATCATTGCCGCACTAGAAGATGCAAAATTCACTAATAAAGACATTTACTTACTTTACATCGACTTTAAAAACGCATTCGGTTCCATTGACCATCCCCGACTACTAGCCATAATGAATGATCTTGGATACCCGGAAGATGCAGTCAAACTGGTTGGTAATATATATTCTCAATCTACGACTACATACACCGGAGAATTCTTTGGTAAAACACGCCCTATCCCCATCCAACGTGGCACCATCCAAGGCGATACATTGAGCCCATACCTCTTTATTATTTTTCTAGAACCTCTACTGAGGTGGCTTCAAAGAGGCAAAAATGGCTACACATTTGGCACCTCAAATATCACCGTAAACTCGGCCGCATATGCCGACGATCTAGCGGCCATCTCCGGTCACCTTAAATCACTTCAAATTCAACTAGACAAAATAGACAAATTTTGTCTATGGACCGGGATGGAACTTGGGGTCCAGAAATGTGCCGTAACTGGATGCCCAAACAAATCCAAAATAAATCCGACCGCCTTTGAAGCCCTCATTCAAGCTACCAATATCCAATATCGTAACCAACCAATCCCGGTTCTCAACCAAAACCAATCTTATATATACCTTGGAATAAACCTAGTCCCATCGTTAAAATGGAAAATTCAAATTCACGCTACTACTACAAAACTTATTAAACAATGTAGGGAACTTACACTATGCCCGGCCACATTGCAACAAAAAATAAAAATGATTGATACCGTCATACGTCCGGGTATCTCATATAGTTTCTATGCGGTCCCTTACTCCATGCTCGCCATAAACAAACTTGATAAAAAAATCATAGCCATACAAAAGAAAGTATGTGGACTCCCTAATTGCACGCCCAATGTCATAACACAACTCCCCCACGAACTCTTCGGATTAGAAGCTTTTTCCCTAAAAAATGCCTATCTACGTTGCATTGGAGAACAACTCCAAAATGCACTTAACGACAAGGGACGACTGGGATTAATCTATAGTGGACTCCTTCGGCACATCCTTGCCATTTATGGAGGAGCACAATACCTCCAAAGACTTAAAAGAACTGATTGTCTTCGGTCTTCCATTACCCGCACACTTTTTTTACTCAAAACAGAAGGTCAAACATTTCTAAAAAGCACACTAGAAGACTTCCTACTAGGCCCCGTGCCGCTCGAACAAAATTGGGCAAATGAAATACACAACCTCCCTAGACTTGACCGACGATTATCCGACAAACTCCTACAAAAACTTTTTTCTGCAAACATTACTGATCTAAAACAAATTACACTACCAAATGGAACACACCTTATGGACGACAAGAGCTACAAAACATTTTACGGTACCCCTCACAAATTAATAAAAAGTGCACTAAATATTGCTAAACAATTATTTTGTCATCCTCCATGCCTCCCTATATGCCCCAACCCTTGCACAACCCATGCCACTCCGTGCACACTTAAAGACTCATACATCATCGATCACAATGACACCCACCAAAACATCAACCTTCCATTAACCCCTCCAAACCCGCCACATTCACGACCATATACCCCCCCACCACATATACTAAAAAATCCCTCAATACACCCAATAAACAACATAACCGCGCACAAACATAGAAAGTACATTGACTCTTATAACATAAGTAAACAATATACGTCATACCTATGCCATTGGTCCCACAATAACACCACCTACGCCAAATGGCTACCACAAAGAAACCTTTTCCCTTGGCACAACCCAAATACTTCCTTACATAACACCGAAATCCTCACACAATACTACCTTAGAACTCAAAACAACTACTACCTAAATATCATACAATTGCATCACCCTCAAGCACAACCCCGAGATAGTAGATTTGTCACGCCACCTCTTATTATCCCCCTCCTCAACATCTTTACAACCGAATGCAACCCCGAAACAGACATCCTTGCACAAACAAATACTATCAAAATACAACAAGATAATGCCCATATATACGAAGATAATGGGAGATACCTAATAACCATACCACTCGCTAGACTACAA
This sequence comes from Bryoerythrophyllum caledonicum, assembly GCA_963971425.1. Classification (NCBI taxonomy): domain Eukaryota; kingdom Viridiplantae; phylum Streptophyta; class Bryopsida; order Pottiales; family Pottiaceae; genus Bryoerythrophyllum; species Bryoerythrophyllum caledonicum. The sequence goes on from OZ020524.1 coordinate 7,387,978, forward strand.
TGGCTGTGGAACCAATATCACAACGCACTACAAACCCCCATAAACATTGAGCCAATACCCCAAACATTTGAAACCGAAATTGTCTGGCTATACCAATGATATAACTACCGAATACCCAAAAATGACCCCCTTAAAAATGCACAGTACACACTACCCGATCCTATCCTAGACTACATTACTACATCTTTGAATATAACACATTCATACTTCTCATCCCCCGTTACATGCTCCACAAAAATCTCAAAATTCTACTCCCCATTTGAACGTGATAAGATTTTTGGCTCTCTTGGAAAAGCTTTTGATTATAGGTGGAGCGGTATAGGCCTTGCACACCCTCACAACGAAGAAGAAACACAACAAGCAACACATTGGGCACGCCTAGCGGCAAAAAATGATCCCAACCATAACATCACCATTATTATCACTCCCGACATTCATTGGTATCATAACTCTAACCCACACTTAGGCCCATTTCCGAACTCACACATCATAGCATTATTTGAAGCCAACTCTATGACCTACAAAGAACCCACTATACCTTCGCATATACAAACACCCCGCCTTGAACCAGCAACCCTACGTATCCTATGTATACATCACCAAACTCAAGAAATAGGCAATCTAGAAAACCTCAATCATCTCACTTTGATAGCAAAAAATCTAAACATTAACATGGTATACACCGCACCTGCCTCTCCCACACCCATTTTAACCCGTGTAAACCGCAACAAAAAATGGTCTAAAATCCCCCACACAAACACATCCGCATCACCAATTACCGAATTAAGCCTCCCCCTCTCCTACCACCAAAGTAATACAGACCTTAAATTCGACCCCAACTTCAGCTACTACACTGACGGCTCCTTTAAAGAGCCAACCGAAGTAAGCGCGGGACATTGGCATCGAGAAAAAGCCGGTTATGGGATATACAATTCAACCAAACAAATTAAACTAGGCAAAAGACTACATGGACTCCAAAATATTCTAAGAGCCGAAATGATGGCTATACACAAAACCCTTAAGATAATCACCACTCAATACCCAAACGAACCGGCTCACATTTTTACAGATTGCCTAAATGTATTATATCTCCTCAATACACACATCAAACACCCTACTTTATACAACAGTCATCTGGATAAAACTATCCTTACATCTATGGTTGCAATGCTCCAAAACCGTACACAGATTACTACACTCCACAAAGTCCGAGCCCATGCCAATATCGACGGTAACGAACAAGCCGACAAACTAGCAAAGGAAGGAAGAAAAAAAACCCACAAAAATGCCGAACATCCATATGAACACGCCCATGCCATCCCATATTACTTTCATAGATATGAATGGCCCTCTATGGGCGAAACTCCCGATAAAGGCCCCATACGATTCTTAGACAAATACCTCAAAAAACATGATCTTATAAATAACCTAGAAAAACTTACAGAAAACTTCCCCAATATTGATAAATGGACCGGCAACCCAAACATCCACAACATAATGTCCAACAATTTTTGGAAAAACCCCTTAATTACGGATCCACAAATCACATGCCTAATTAAATTCCGCACCGGACAATACATGGGTAATGCCCGCAAACAACTCTTCTTTGGAATAGAAAGATTTCCTACAACTACATGTCCAATTTGTAACTCCACGGACCCAGACACATGGCTACATGTTCTACTCAAGTGCCAAAACCCCCATATACATTCACTAATTGTCAAAAGACATAACAAGGCTGTATGGGCTATTCGTAAACTACTTATATCATCAACCAAATCCCGGTGCTTCATTCTCATGAATGCCGGAATCTTCAATGACAACCCACAAGAAAATACGGTCCCCCCGTGGCTATTACCCTGCAGCTGTCATACTCAAAGATGCCACTGTAATGCAAGATTCAAACCGGACCTATTATGTGTTAGAGGACTTTCATACAAAGACCCCCCACCAAACCACATAGACCCTAGTCTTACCATCCAATTTATTGAATTCACATATTGCAATGATAGATTCTCCCCGGACACTATTGCAAACAAAATAAATAAATACCAACCACTACTTGACGATATTCAAGCACTAGGATGGAAAGTAGACCCCCTCATTGTCATCACCGCGGGTGCTAGAGCCACCACCTTCATCCCCTCAATGACAACCCTTGAAGATACATTTCAAATCCCCAATACTTCAATCAAAGCCACCTTTTCAAATATTAACACTATTGCAATTCAACATGCTATGTCGATACTCTTACATAAACGTAAACTTGAAAACAACCAATCCCTCCCGGACGCTTCAAACCCCCTTCCATAGATCTACACTTGCACTTTACATTTTACCGTACATGCCCTTCCCCCCCCCTTTTTTTATTTTTTATTTTTTTTAGGACTTTTTGGGACCTAAGGTCCTTTGGTATTGGTTACTTGTTACTGGGTACATAGTGTCCACCTTCGAAAGGGGGAAGTAGTTCCATACTACTAACCCATGCCCGGTGGGCATGGACTTAGTGGTGGAATGAACGGACACTTTACTCACGCCGGCCCCCTCCGGGGACCGGCGTTCTTCTTCTTCTTCTTCTTCTTTTTTTTTTTTTTTTTTTGGTAGGTTTTATATTGGTATTCATATTTAGTGTTTTGTAGTAGGTGGATTTTTTGTTTTGTTATAAGATTTTTTGTTCTTGTATGTGGCTTTGGTATTTTATTTTTTGTATATTGTATTCTTCTTTGTATGTGTATATGTATGTGCTTTTTTGATGTTGTGAGGTTGTCTTTGTATATGGGTGTGTATATGTGGTTGTATTTGGTTTTATATTGGTATTCATATTTAGTACTAGTGTTTTGTAGTAGATGGATTTTTTGTTTTGTTTTAGAATTATATGGCTTTGGTATTCTATTTTTTGTTTATTTGATTGTATGTATTTCCCTTTGTAATTGTGTGTGTATGTATTTTTTTGATGTTGTGTGGTTGTTTTTGTATACAGGTGTGCATATGTAATTGTATTTGGTTTTATATTGGTATTCATATTTAATACTAGTGTTTTGTAGTTGGTGGGTTTTTTGTTTTGTTTAAAGTTTTTTTGTTTTTGTATGTGACTTTGGTGTTTTATTGATTGTATGTATTTGTTTTTGTATGTGTGTATGTATATGTATCTGTTACGATTCATACTAGTATACGTACTAGTATTCATATTGGTATTTGAGTTAGTGCAACTATCAGTATTTGTATTAGTATATGTATATGTATACGTACAAGTATACAGGTATTTATACAGATACGTACCAGTATACAGGAAAAATATATTGATATTTATTTCAATAAAATTCGTATATATTTTTACTTTCATTAGAATTTCTATTTTTAATAAGTCTATTTTTGGCGCCTTTGGCGCCCTTCCGGCGACCCAATCGGACATTCCCTCTTCAATTTTTATCCTTCTACACAGTCTCAACGAATTTCTACTCTTTAATCGCAAACTCTTCTCATCTTTATGTATATCCAGTTTACTTTTACTATTAACTTTCCTTTTATCCCTGTAATTTGTATTCCAATTTCTCTTTTTAGTATACATTGTTTTGTTTTTAGTGTCTTTTATACTTATTTTTAATCTACAATTTTTGTTTCTCATTACTAATTTGGATAATTTTCCATCCCTAATTTTTTATTTTCTTAGGAAGCATATTCTATTTTTAGTAATGTTGTTCGTTGCTATGTTCTTATTATTTGTATTCTTATGATAATGGTTTTCTACCTTATCTTTTATTTTCTTCTTACATATCCTCTCCGATTTTGTCCTTCTATTTTTTATATTACTTGCTCTATTTAAGATCTTTGAAATTTTATAAATATCTATCTTCTTCCTATTTAATTTATTATATATCGTTTTACCCTCATTGATTTTCCTATTTTTAGCCTTTTTAATATTCCTTCTCTTTTGATGGTATTTAGTTATAAATGTGTGTGTAGTTGCTTTTGGTTTTTGTTTTTGAATATGGCTTTGGTATTTTGTTTTGTGTTCTTTCGGTAGTATGTCTCTCTCTTTGTATGTGTGTGTGTGTATATGTTTCTTTGATGGTGTGTGCTTGTTTTTGCATATGTGTGTGTATATTTAGTTATGTTTGATTTTATGTTAGTGTTCATGCCTAGTATTAGTATTTTGTAGTAGGTGGGTTTTTTGTTTTGTTTTAGGATTTTTTGTTTTTGTGTGTGGCTTCGGTATTTTTTTTGTTGTTTATTTGATTTTATGTATTCGTCTTTGTATGTGTGTATGTTTTTTTGATTGTGTGTGGTTGTTTTTGTGTATGTGTGTGTGTATGTAGTTATGTTTGTTTTTTTATTAGTATTCTTACATACATTTGTGTTAGTATGTGCTTTAATATTTATCTTGGTATTTGAGTCACTATTCGTATGAATATTTGTGTTAGTATTCGGCCTAGTACTTGTACAATAATTTGTATTAGTATTTGCATTGGTTTTTTTAAAGTTTGTATTAGTATTGGTATCACTATGTGTTTCGGTGTTTTTATCAGTGTACGTACTAGTATGTATACCAGTATACGTACCAGTATATATACCAGTATATGTATCGGTATGTATACCAATATATGTATCGGTGTATATACCAGTATACATATCAGTATACTCCCCAGGGTACAGACCAGTATATGTATAAATACATATGTCATCATATGTATCAGTATTTGTGTTGGTGTATGTAGCAACGTTTGTATCCGTTTTTGTATGAGTATTTGTATCATGTTTTGTACTAAGTGCCGTATAGTATGGTGTCAACTCAATTTTTGTGTATAATTTAAAATGTTTTCTTGTGTTTATTGTACTATATGGGATATAGTAGTTTTTTGTATAGTATTGACTATAGTCTTTGAGGTATTTGGTATAGTATTTGTATTGAATGTGGTATTGAATACAATGATTGTATTTTGTATAGTAGTTTTGTATTTTGTATTTGTATATTGTATTGGCATATTTGCGTACTACTATTTTTTTGGAGTATTGCTCAAATACTATATGTAGTACACTATGGGTATTTATTATACGCTTTCTATGTAGTAGTATGTAGTCTTTGTACCTATCTAGTTTGGCCTTCCATCTTCAAGCATTGGAGTGGTCATAGTGCTTGCCATGGCTTGTAGTGTGGCAAGGGCGGTCTTCATAGAGTCTTGCACACTTGCCATTTGTTTCTTCAATTCCTCACTCTTCATGTCGGCGTACTCTTTGTTCTCCTTCCGGATTTTCTTGTTGTTTTCTTCCAATAGTACCACTAGTTCTTCCTTGGTCACGTTGTTGGTCTTTTCTTGCATTTGGAAAGTGGACATAGTGTTGACAATGGCGGTGTTGATATCATCAAATCCAAAGGATTTGATTTCTTCCATGGTGGGAGGGGAGTCTCCTTCCAAACTATGTCGGTGAGGTGCAAAATCCACGTAGTTACCTCCAATAATTTGAGTTTTTCCCACAAATGTCCTATATACAATAGGGTTAGCACATTAAACATTGGCATTGCCATTGTGGTTAGTACCGTTATCTTTGTGGAACCACACGGAGCGGACATTTGCACCACCCATGACCTTGTAGATTTCTTGGGTGGTGTGCATTACATCCAAGTGGATGGGGAGGGGAGATAAGGTTAAGGTTAATGCATCTTTTTTAGCTTTAGTTTCGAGTTTACCTTTTGGTCCTTTGACCTCGACAGCTTGCCTTGTTTCCAAAACTTCATGTTCGGCGGTCGCTTGATGAAGGAGGATTTTCTTCACTTGCTTGGGAGTAGTAGTAATAAGAAAGGCATGGGAGTCTTCATATCTCTTTTGAACTCCCGTTAGCTCAAATTCGACGCCACGATGGAAGCTATCTTCAAGAACTTCCTTGAAGAGGGCTTGAGCTGTAGTGTCCTTCAATACATCACTTTTAACCTTCACGTAGAGGTTAGAACCCTTAGAAATGCTTTGGTAAGCTTTGCAAACTTTACCAACAATTAATTCTTCCCCAATCTCGAGAACAAAGGGTCTAATGCCTTTTAGTAACATTAGCCCATCTACTTCGGGTTTGAGCAAATGTAACTTAATGCTTCCCGCCCATACCCCCTTAATCTTTCCTTGTTTGATGCTTAAGCATTGGATGGCAACATGGTCAATTAGTTGTTCTCCAAGAGAAATGTTCAACTTTTTTAGCCTTGTAATGACCATTTCTTTTACCTCATCATGCACAATAGGGTTTTTGGTGATTTCAAAGTGAATTCCAACATGAAAGTCAAGTGACATACCTGAGTTCTCGTTTGTGGGAATGTCGAAAGGAATTTGGGTAAGGTTGTAGTATTGTCCAACCACCCCTTTCCTTGACATAGGGTATAACAATTGTGGGATACGGGGAAAAGCTACTCTTGCAATGCTAACCTCCTTGGCCTCTTCCGGTTTTAGTCCTCTAGTGATCATGTCTTCAACCGTTTCACCACTAAATAGAGGTTCAACGCCCTCTTCTATTGCAATTGCCTCCATAGCTTGGAAGCCCATCCAAAATTTGAAGGAGTATAATTCTGGGTTGCGAATTGTCTTACCTTCTTGTCTTGAGGAGACCTTGCTTTTTTTGCTGCTACTACCCTCCTTGTCTATCCTTCTTGATGTTTTCGTGATTGGGGTCGTTGTGGAGTTGTCCTCCATGGTCTCCACCTCCATGTGGATTCTGGAGCTTTTTCTGGTGTTACCTGTCATGTTAGGTGAAAAACAAGGGGGTTGGGTTCGGGAATTTACCTGGAGTGATTGTCTTTGTACTGTCAGTTGCTTGGGTTGCTTTGCGTAAGTCGCCTGGTAGGTGAGGCGGCAGCTGCTGGTGTTGGTAACGACTCTCTTTGTTTGGGTGGCGCCTTTCCTTCTCTTTGCCCTAGTGGGCGGAGCTGGCGTGCTTGTGTTCAGCTTCGATGCCTGGTTTCGGTACTTTCTGCACAGAGTCCAGTATTTTCTGCTTCACTTGTTGTTTGTTAGAGAGGGTTTCAAAAAATATAATGCGTGAGGGAGCTTACCTTTGCCTCTGGTGTTGGAGATGATGTTGTCGTTTGTATGGGTGCGGCCTCTCGAGGTAGTGTTGTTGTGAACGGAGTTGGCAGTCGGCGTCTGTGCAGTTATGGGGTTTCGATACTTTCTGCACAGAGTCCAGTATTTTTTGCTCCACTTGTTGTTTGTTAGAGAGGGTTTCAAAAAATATAATGCGTGAGGGAACTTACCTTTGCCTCTGACGTTGGAGATGATGTTGTTGTCGTTTGTGTGGGTGCGGCCTCTCGAGGTAGTGTTGTCGGGAACAGAGTTGGCAGTCAGCGTCTGTGCAGTTCTGGGGTTACGGCTGCGGCGCTGAGGGGAGTGGACTTTGGGCAGCAGCCTGGGTGGGGACTTCGAATGGGGGTGTTTCCGTTCTCTGTGACGTATTCCCTTCGGGATGTTTGTTGAAGTGGGCGGGTGGGGCGGCCGGCTGTTCCTGTGTTGCCGTGCTGCGGCAGGCGACAAACGTGCTTCGCTGATTTTTCTCCTCCTGCTCGCTACTGAAGTAGGTGAATCTACTTGCTTGAGGTGTGACTCTTCCTTGCACGATGGAGGTTGTTGTAGTGAAACCTCCTGTTGGTGGTGCTTGGTTTGTACTTTTGGTTCTGTCTTCCAACCTGCAGGGTTAGCGCTGATTCTTCTGATTTCTTGCAGCTTCAAACAATGTCTGTCTTTGGTGCTCTGGAATGTCGGGTTCGGAGCATAACGTCGGCTTCTTGATTTGGTGATTTGGGGTACTTCCTTCCTCACTTGAGCGTCTTTCTTCTGCACTTTTTGATTGGAGTGTTGGTCTGCTGCGTCTGTATGGTGTGTGTTCCTGCAGCTATAGGTCAGGATTTTTGTGTTTTTTTTTTTTTTTGCTTAGGTTCTAGTATTAGATGACAATACACTATTATATAGCAATAACAATGAACGTGGAAACAAAGAAAATGATTTACTACTGCAAAACAGTAGCAAGGAGTACAGATCCAAAGATTGTAGACATATTTCAATAAAGGAAGAGAGTTAAAGGTGAGATATGGCCTGTTTGTTATGTCTGTTCGGTGGGATGCTTGGATGTCGTGGTTGTGGCGGATTTGTAGGTTGCGTGCTCCTGTATGAATCTGAACCCTTTTGAGCTGCGTTCCTGTTGTGCTTGTGTAGTGTGGTTGCCTGTTTGGTTTGACTACTCGCTGCAAGGTTTGGATGCCTTGGTTATGACTTGTTTGCCTGCAGCTAGAAGTCAAGGTTTTTAGACTTTTTATTTTTCATCTATGATCTGGTATTGGGTAGTGATATATTGTTACAGAACAATAGAAAGAAATGCAAAAACGAAGAGTGTAACAAAAACGGGGCAAAGAAAAGGTTCGGGTGAGATGTGGCCTGTCTTCTTCGGTTTCTTGTGTTGGGGCTTGAATGCCGCAGCTGCAGCTTGTGTGGGGAATGAGCTCTCCTTTGTTTGTTGTTGCGTGGTTGGGTGATGCGACTTGGTTATTCTTGTCTCTCCTGCATTGTTCCTTGTTCTGATTTTCGTCCTGTTTGTTGTTGCAGATCGCTCCTCTCTGCTGAGGCTCGTCTTGTTGGATTGCTGAGGTTAGCTGAGGGTTGCTTTTTAGGTTGCAAATTGCCGCTGGATGCTGGGGCCCTTCTTGTTGGTTTGGTGAAGCCGACTGAAGCTTGGTTCCTGTTTTTGCTAGGGTGTTGCCTTTCAAGGTTAGTTTGCTAGTCGTAGAGCAACGTATCTGTGCTTGAGTAGTGAGTGATGATTGACCTTTTCTATGTGTGTGTGATGGACTAATACTATGTGCGGTGTTTTTGTGATGAGAGAGGGTGGTGTGTGATAGGTGAGTGATTAGTCTATGGGCTCTAACACGTGATTTTTGTGACTGCTTTCTAACGTCTAGGTCATCCTGTTGCAATCTATGTAGTGTGATACTACTGTGCGTGTTGCAAGTGTGAGAGAGGGGGTAGATGTTCAGCAAAATAGACAATAAACATGCATATTGTAGAGTGTAGAAAGTATCTTAGCGTGGAGGATGGCTGTTGGTGTGGTACGAGCTTGTGCTGATCGTCTTCGCAATGTTGGATGGCTTGGTGGCTGGATCAAGGTGGAGAGGACTTAGTGAGAGATTGCAGATCTTGTTTCCGTGGTCTGGATCTAAGTCAGTTCTCGCTGTTCAACGTGTCTAGTGCTCTCAGACTATGCACCAACACAATGTTGCTCCATCTCTGTTGTTTGCCAACACACACTCGCTTTCAGTCCTATGCATCACCACAGCAGTTTGCTCGCTTTCAGATCTCTCAACACATAGATCTGGTGCACTACCACGTTTCTCCACGAGCTGATTGGATCTAGATCTGGAGCACTTCCCAACACACAGTCCGCTTCCGAAAATCTCCTCTGGACTCATATCTACAGCAAACGAGGGCTCTTCAGCAAGTTCAGCCACATCTTACTGCTCGTGTGTGTTAGATCTTAGCCTAAGTCCTCCTCCCCTCACCAGCAATTACGGAGCTCACTCGTTCCTCATTCCTCTTCTCCTCCAATCTTTTCCCAAATAGAGCAAGTAATATTAAAAATAAAAGAACAAAATCGGAGAGGATATGTAAGAAGAAAATAAAGGGTAAGGTAGAAAACCATTATCATAAGAATACAAAGAATAAGAACATAGCAACAATCAGCAGTACTAAAAATAGAATATGCTTCCTATGGAAATCTAAAATAAGGGATGGAAAATTATCCAAATTAGTAATGAGAAACACAAATTGTAGATTAAAAAGAAACAGGAAAGGTACTAAAAACAAAACAATACATATTAAAAATAGAAATTGGAATACAAATTATAGGTATAAAAGGAAAGTTAATAGTAAAAGTAAACTTGATATATATAATGATGAGAAGAGTTTGCGAATAAAGAGTAGAAATTTGTTGAGACTGTATAGAAGGGTAAAAATTGTAGCGGGAATGTCCGTATGGGTCGATGGGGGTGCGCCGGAGGCGCCAAAAACAGACTTACTAAAAATAGAAATTCTAATGAAAGTAAAAATATATACGAATCTGATTAAAATAAATATCAATATATTTTTTCTGTATTCTGGTACGTATTTGTATCTGTATACTTGTACGAATACAGATACGTATACTATTGCGTATACTAATATAAATACTGATACTTACACTAATACAAATACCAATATGAATAATAGTACGTATACTAGTACGAATTATAACACGAATACTAACAAGGATACTGATACGAACACCGAGACAAAAACCGAGGCATATACTAATACGAATATACGAATAAATACTAATATAAAAATAAATAAAAATACATATACACACACAAAGACAACAACACACCATCAACGTAACACATACAGAGAAGAACGCCGGTCTCCGCAGAAGGCCCGGCGTGAATCGTAACACATACATATACATACACACATACAAAAACAAATACATACAATAAAAAAAACACCAAAGTCACATACAAAAACAAAAAAACCTTAAACAAAACAAAAAACCCATCTACTACAAACTACTAATATTAAACGGAGGAGACATAGAGACTAACCCAGGACCTATGCCGAATGTATTAAAAAGACACCCCTCTTCACACAAAAAGAATGCCAAAACATATTTCATACCAAATACCATAAAACTACAACCTGAATACGAACACATCGCCCAAAAATTTGCCCCCCTTTTCAAAACCACACATATATTACATCAACAACATAATAACGCATACCCACATATCGCCACATATATAAACCAACACAATGAATATCCTCCATCCCACATTCTATATGCCCTAGCCATCACTATACACCCCAACATAGACCTCTGCAATCAACTCCTAAACACACAAAATCAAACCATAACCCAATGGACTAATACACTCCTTCATACTCTACATAATCTACAAAACCCCCCCGAAAGACACATTAGTATCCCACACCCTCACACAACATTTCTTGAATCCAACTTAAACATCATAACCCACAACACATTGATAAACAAAGAACTATATGACTTGATACACAACCAAAATACACCCCCAACAAATGATATATTGAAACAAAGATTTTCCTACCTCCCTAACACTATCATAAACGAGGCACCAAAATGCCTAAACCCCCTCCCGGAATACACTCATCCACCCCCACCACCAAACTACATCCCACCACAAAACCACAACCCACATACAAACAACAACAACACAAGCATAATAACATGGAATGCCTCATCCCTAAACACTGCGCTCCCAAACCTACAAAACATAATTATACACACTAACAAACGACCGGCACTCATAGTTATACAAGAAACAAAAATATCCGCCACAAAATCCACAAAATACATACAAAGACTATTTCCCGACTACAAACTTATTTTCAATAATACACATGCCCTAACACGATGCATACAACAAAGAAGACCACATACATCGGGCCGAGGGGGCCTCCTCACCCTCATACACAAAAACTACGTCTTTCCAGGCAATGTTAAAAAAATCCCCACCCCAATAAACATATCCCCATACCTCCAAATTATGGAAATCTCCAATCACCCATTACAATCATGGCTAATCCACCACATATACATGCCATCCCACCCCGAAGACATCAGACTCACCAAGGACATCAAAACTAACATCACCACCCATATCACCAACAATCCCAACCACAACCACATCTTATGTGGTTACTTCAATAGAGACGTTGCCCTCATAGATAGACAAAATGGAAACCAAGACACACCACCACAAATAATAGACCTACAATGGAAACAATTTATTCAAAATCTAAACTTCAATTATATTCCCACAAACACTACACACTCTAGACAAGGAGGATACAACTATAATAACTGGAGCCTAATTGATGGATTCTACGTACGTGCAACTAACCATACCACATTTACTTCCACAACAGACAATAACATTCAACTGAACTCTGATCACTCACCTATACAACTCCACATCCCAAACAACACATTTATAAACCGTACACCAACCAACACAAACAATGACCACATACGTATCCTCAACCCCATCCCACAAAACAACATAGAATTATTCAACACAAAATTCTTTGAGAAAAACTCACTATGCATTGACTCCCTAATAAACGAATTGGAATCTAATAACCATCTTTCCCAAACACAATGGCAAGAAGCCTGTCACACCCTAGATACATTCATCAACAACATATCTAATACTATTGAACAAACTTGCAAAGCCCAACCCATACCACAAATGACAAATCGAACATCACAACAAGGGGGATATTTACCCCGGAAACTATCTAAAACATGGAAACAACATCTAACCATTTACCACACCATACGGAAAACCATAAGAATCGTTAATAACAACCCCCAATGGCAAAACCACCCTATTCTCAACGAACTCCAAAATCTTCAACACACACAAATCCCTAATCCACCCCCCATACACCTACCTCACGACACATGAATAAATGACATAGCATTAATTACAAAAAATGCCAACATATAAGCCCAAAAAATCACCACCAAACATACCCAAGAAAACATTCGAAAAGCCATCTCCAAATACAGACAACTATATGAAACTAGCCCCAACAAAATAAAGAGAAGAATATTCAAAAATATGGAGTCCCCACCATTAGACTGCATCATCGACCAATATAACAATATACTAACTAGCCCAGAAGACATTGCAAACGAAATATTTTACCAACGAACAAAAAACAACACACCTACGGTAAACACATGCAACTATCAACCGGACCACCGCACTACATGTACATGCGTAGTACGACAATATCCATGGCATGACCTAGATGGATTCACATTAGAAACAAGAGGAGACCCGGAAACCCTACTACACATATACTTTAAACAAGCTACATATGACACATGCCTACGTAACCTAGGAAATAACAAAGTCCCCGGACTCGACTGCATACCGAATTCTATCCTAAAAAATATGCCCCCAAGGTTCCACAAACTACTAAACCTCTTCTTCTCCCACTGCTACAAACAAAGACAAATCCCTGCTTCATGGAAAACAAGTGCAACGATCCTACTCTACAAGAAAGGAGATCCATCCATGCTACCGAATCATAGACCCATCGCACTAGCCAATACCATCTATAAACTATTTACGAGCATATTCACATCAATACTATCATCATATGGCGAAAAACATCAAATATTGCATGATAGTCAAGAAGGATTCCGCGCAGAAAGAAGCACCGCTAGACAAATCCAAACAATAACAGCCGCATTAGAAGATGCACGATTTACAAACCAAGACATATTTATACTGTATGTCGACTTTAAAAATGCCTTCGGCTCTATTGACCACGCTAGACTTTTAGCCATAATGACGGACCTTGGATACCCCAAAGATGCCACCGCACTAGTGGGAAATATATACTCCGAATCCTCAACTTCCTACATAGGAAAACACTTTGGAAAAACTAAACCCATAGCCATCCAAAGGGGAACAATACAAGGAGATACCCTAAGCCCATATTTATTCATTATATTCCTAGAACCACTACTTAGATGGCTAGATAGAGGCAACAATGGATACACATTCGGGACATCACAAACTACCATCAACTCCACGGCATACACAGACGACCTTGCGGCCATAACGAACAAAATCAACGCCATAAAAATACAAATTAACAAAATAGACAGGTACTGCAAATGGACAGGTATGGATGTAGGGGTCCCAAAATGTGCCGTCACTGGATGCCCAAATAAATAAAAAACAAACCCCACCGCATTCAAAGCCCTAATACAAACCTTTAACATTAATTACCGAAACCAACCAATACCCGTTCTACACCAATACGAACCATACACATATCTAGGAATAAGTCTCGTCCCCTCCCTAAAATGGAAAACCCAAATTCATGCCACCACCACAAAATTAATCAAACAATGCAAAGAACTAGTAGCTTGTCCGGCCACTATGAAACAAAAAATAAAAATGATCGACACAGTTTTAAGATCGGGCGTGGCATACAGCTTCTACGCGGTACCATACTCAATGCCCGCCATAAAAAAACTGGACCAAAAAATAACTACCACACAAAAAACCGTATGCGGCATGCCAAAATGTATGTCTAACATAATTAACCAACTATCACACAACCTCTTTGGACTAGAAGCCTTCTCACTAAAAAACGCATACCTTAGATGCATAGGAGAACAACTCCAGAACGCTCTAAATGACAGTGGCAGACTTGGAAAAATATACAAAGGCCTAACACATCACATCCTTGCACAATATGGAGGGGCAAAAAACATACCTAGAGTAAAAAAGACAAATTGTACAAGATCACCAATAACACGTACCTTCTTCTTACTAAAACACGTAGCAAAAGTCCACCTAAAAAGCACTCTCCCCAACTTTCTTACAGAACCAACAACACTAGAAAAAGCCTGGACTCTTGAAACACAAAACCATAATACACTCAACACACAATTATCTCAAAAGTTGTTACAAAAACTCCTAACAAAAAATATCTACGAACTAAAACAAATCTCCCTACCTAATGGAACACACACCATGAACAATGAAGAATTTAAAACCTACCACTTCACCCCATCAAAACTTATTAAAAGTGCCCCAAAAATTGCACGACAACTCTTTTGTCACCCAATATATCCCCCCCCACCCAATACACATACCAATACACATACATACTCTCATACAATTAGAGACCCATTCATCACTATAAACAATGACATCACTCCAAGAAATATCACCACACAATCGATCCACCCTCCCCACTCCCACCCACACCACCCCCACCCACACCACCTCCACTCCCCAAACCACATCCTCAAAAACCCCACCACCTATCCCATTAACAACATCATACACCACGAATACAAGGAAAAAATAGATAAAAACCAAATAGAAAACAATTACACTAGATATCTATGCCAATGGACTCACAATAACCACACTTACAACAAATGGCTCCCCCAAAGAAACCTCTTCCCAAGACACAACCAAAACACCATTTCACATAACACAAATAAATTGACACAATATTATCAAAGAACTCAACACAAATTCTACACCGAAATTATCCAAGCTCACCACCCACAAAACCAACCCCAAGACACAAGGTCTGTCACCCCACCCACAATAATCCCCCTACTAAACATCTACACAATGGAATGCAACCCTGAAAAAGACACTCTTACCTTATCTAATACAATAAAAATTGACAAAGACCAAGTACACTTATACGAAGAAGATGGAAGGCATCTTTTTACCATCCCAATCACTAGGCTCACATGGTTGTGGAACCAATACAATACTAAACTACAAACCCTTACAAACATTGAACCAACAACACAACCGTTCGAAACCGAAGTCATTTGGCTATACCAAAGATACAAATATAGATTACCAAAAAATAACTCCCTTGAACTTACACAATATACACTACCCATACCTATACTTAATTCACTAATCTCCACATTCAACATCCAACACTCATATTTCTCCTCCCCCGTCACATGCCCCACCAAACTCAACAAATTTTACTCCCCCTTTGAAAGAGATAAAATATTCGGATCACTAGGCAAAGCCTTTGATCACACATGGATAGGTAATGGTATGACCCACCCACACAATGAAGAAGAAACACAACAAGCTCTACATTGGGCTCGCCTCGCGGCCAAACAAGACCCAAACCACACCTCCACCCTAATCATAATCCCTGACAAAAACTGGTACCAAAATCATAATCCACACTCGGGCCCCTTTCCCGATACACACATCATCACAATATTCGAAGCGGATTCAATAACATATGAAGAACCCACCATCCCACTAGATCTAAAAAAACCCAGAATTGAATCATCTACTCTACAAATAATATGCATCCACCACCAAAATCATACTCTAGGCACACAAGAACAACTAGAAGAACTCTCCTCCATAGCAAAGACTCTAAACGTACACCGGATACTCACAAAATTGGCCCCACCAACGCCAATGCAAACACCTGTCAACAGAAGCAAAAAATGGTCAAAACTACACTACAATAACAATACACTAAACTACATCCTATCACCCCCACCCCTCCCAGAGTATCAAACTAACACCCCACCTAAATTTAACCCCGAATATAGCTACTACACTGATGGCTCCTTCAAACCACCTGAACAAATTAGCCCGGGATCTTGGTGTAGAGAAAAAGCCGGTTATGGAATATACAACGCTACGAAAGAAATCAAACTAGCCAAAAGACTACATGGACTGCAAAATATCCTTAGAGCAGAACTAATGGCCATCCACAAAACACTAGAAATCGTCTCAACAAAACACAACAATGAACCGGTGCACATATTTACAGATTGCATTAACGCACTATATTTATTAAACACCCAAATAACACATCCTACCCTCCATAATAGTCACCCCGATCGAATCATACTAGAATCAATGGTCCAAATGATACTAAAAAGAGAACAAATCACAACCCTCCACAAAGTCCGAGCCCATGCTAATATTGATGGCAATGAGCAAGCGGATAAACTTGCAAAAGAAGGAAGAGAAAAATCGCATAAAAATGCCAAAGCCCACATGAACACGCCCATGCCACCCCTTACTATTTTCAAAAAGAAGATTGGCCCTCCAAAGAAGACACCCCCGATAAAGGCCCGGTCAGATTCCTGAGCAAATACCTCAAAAACAAGACCTACATAACAATCTTGACACAATCACAGACAACTTTCCTAACATAGAAAAGTGGACTAACAACAATGACATAGACAATGAACTCTCTACAAATTTTTGGAAAAACCCCATCATCACCGATTCACAAATAACATGCCTTATCAAATTCCGTACCGGCCAATACATGGGAAACGCCCGTAAACAACTCTTCTTTGGAATGGAAAGATTTCCATCCATAACATGCCCCATATGCCCCTCAACGGACCCCGACACATGGCTACATGTTCTACTCAAATGCCAAAACCACCACATACACTCCCTAATTGTTAAAAGACATAATAAAGCGGTATGGGAAGTCCAAAAACTAATCACCTCCTACAATAAATCGAGATGTTTTATACTAATGAACGCCGGCACTTTCAATAACAATCCA
Source organism: Bryoerythrophyllum caledonicum (assembly GCA_963971425.1). Taxonomy (NCBI): domain Eukaryota; kingdom Viridiplantae; phylum Streptophyta; class Bryopsida; order Pottiales; family Pottiaceae; genus Bryoerythrophyllum; species Bryoerythrophyllum caledonicum. The sequence goes on from OZ020524.1 coordinate 7,405,140, forward strand.
CAAGAAAATACGGTCCCCCCGTGGCTACTCCCATGCTCATGTACGACCCAAAGATGTCATTGCAACGCTAGGCTCAAACCGGACATCCTATGTGTCAAAGGTTTACCATACAATGACCCACCACCCGATAACGTCAACCAAGACTACACCATTCAATTCATTGAATTCACATATTGCAACGATAGATTTTCCCCGGAAACAATCCAAAACAAAATAGACAAATACCAACCCCTTATTGACGACATCATGGCCCTCGGATGGAATGTCGACCCCCTTATGGTAATCACATCCGACGCTCGGGCCACCACCTTTATCCCATCTATGAAAACTCTAGAAGACACCTTCAAGATACCCATTGAAACAATTAAAACATCCTTTAAAAACATTAACACCATAGCTATCCAACATGCCATGTCCATTCTCCTACATAAACGCAAAATCGAAAACAACCAAGCCCTCCCCAATACACAGGACCCCCCTTAAATTCTCCCCCCCGCCTTGATTTTCATGACTAGTTGGTTATAAGGTTTTTTGACTACTTGCCTGGTTTGTGGTTAGTTCGTTGGCTAGTTGCTTGGTTTGTCATTCGTTGGTTGGTTGGTTGACTTGTGGTTCTTTGGTTGGTTGGTTGATTTGTGGTTCTTTGGTTTCTTGTTACATAGTGTCTATCCTCGAGAGAGGGAAGTAGTTCCAGCTCACTAATTCCTTGTCCTGTGGGCATGGTCTTAGTAGTGGAACGAAGAGACACTTTATTCACGCCGGCCTCCTTCGGAGACCGGCGTTCTTCTTCTTCTGCGAAAGATTAACCACGGTTGTAGTGGGTGATTAGTAATTTTGATTATTTGAAGGTAGGGTGATATTTGCATTGGGGTAGGAATTTAGTTGATATTATTTGGGAAGGCATATTTTTTGTGTATTAGTGTAAGGAGGCCACCTCGGCCCGGTGCGTATGGTCTACGTTGTTGTATACATCTTGTGAGTGCATGTGTATTATTGAAGATGAGTTTGTAGTCTTGAAATATATTTTGTATGTATTTTGTAGATTTTGTGGCAGCTAATTTTGTTTCTTGTATGACTATGATGGCCGGTGGTGTGTTTGTGTGCGTAACTAATGTTTGTAAGTTGGGAAGGGCAGTGTTTAGTGAGGAGGCATTCCATGTGATTATATATGTATTTCCTTGATTTGGTCTAATGTTATGATTTCGTGGTGGTATGTAGGGAGGTAGTGGAGGTGGGTGGGTGTATTTTGGAATAGGGTCTAAACATTTTAGTGATTCATTGATGAGGTTGTTAGGGAGGTAGGGGAATTTTTGTTTTATTGTTTCATTTGAGGGGAGTATTTGTTGGCTATGTAAAAAGTCATATATTTCTTTATGTATTGAGTTCTCATGTTTTATAATATTTTGGTTGTCTTCCAGGAACTTTGTATAAGGGTGCAGAGTGTGGATGTGTCGTTCTCGTGGGTTTTGTAGTTTTAGTAAATTATGTAGCAGTGTGTTGATCCATGTAATTGTGTGCAGGTTTTGTGGATTTAGGAGATGGTTACATTCACTTATGTGTGGATGGGTAGTGATTACTAGAGCATATAGAATGTGAGATGGTGGATGTGGATTTTTTTGTTGTATGTATTGGGCAATGTTTGGGTGTGTATTGTTATGTGTGTGGTGTAATGCATGTGTGTTTTTTAAGAAAGGTGCGAAGGATTTTGCAATGTGTCCATATTCCGGTTGTAACTTTATGGTATTAGGTATGAAGTAAATTTTTGCATTTTTCTTATGTGAAGTAGGGTGTCTTTTTAGTATATTAGGCATGGGTCCCGGGTTAATTTCTATGTCTCCTCCTAGAAGTAGTATGAGTTTGTGATATGTATGTTTAGTGTTGTGTTTTGAAGTTGTTGTTGTTGTTTGTTGTTTTTTTGTATTTTTATGGGGCTTTGTTATGTTATTAAAGTTTTGTTTGTTTGGGGGTATGTGGGTGTTTGTATTTTGTATGCGGGTACTATATTTGGTATAGTAGATGGTATAGTAGTTGTTATTGTAGCTAGAATAGTAGTTGGTATTGTAGTTGGTAGTATGGTTGTTATAGTATTTTGTATGATGGTTGGTATAGTATTTACACATTTTGGTATTGTATTTGTATTCTATATTGAAGACATAGTATTTAGTACATGTATGGTAGATAGTATAGTGGTGGGGTATTGTGTATAGGAAACGTATAATGTATTTCATACTTTGATAGTATCTAATACAATTTTTTTGTCTAGTATAAAAGTGTGTAGGGATCACTACATATGTAGTACTAGTATAATGTATATATTTGTAGAGAGTAAAGAGCCTTATATGGTAATTGTTGAGTGCGGGGTGGTAATTGTGCATTACCTTGAGGTCTTTGGCCACTACATGTTTGGCGGCCTATCTTCAAGTCTTTGTGGCATTTTCCCCTTCATGGCTTGGAATGCAAGTCTTGTGGCATTCATGGCTTCTTCCATCTTGTCTAGGTGCTCCATCAATGAGTTGTGTAGGGTGTCGGTGTATTTCTTGCTTGCTTCCATCACCTTCTTGTTGTTCTCCTCCAATGCTTCCTTCAATTCTTTCTTGGTAATGGCGGCGGGGGCATCTTGTATTTTGAAGGTTGCGACGGTGTTGACCATGGCGGTGTTGATATCGTTGAACCCAAAGGCCTTGACTTGCTCCTCCGTGGGAGGTTGTGTGCCCTCCAAGCTCTTCCAATGTGGAGCAAAGTCCACGTAGTTGTCTCCAATGTCAAAAGTCTTCCTAATGAATTGCTTGTAGACAATTGGGTTAGCACATTCAACGTTAGCTTTACCATTGTGTCTACCACCAATTTCCTTGTGAAACCATATGGAGTTAACATTGTTTACTCCCATGATTTTTTGGATAGCATTGGTGGTATCTTGCACATTCATGAGAAGAGGTAGAGGAGAAAGGGTAAGAGATATGGCATCCTTTTTTGCCTTGACTTCGGGGGTCATACGATGATCTCATGGTGGGTGGTGATGTGTTGAAGTTGAATCTTGGAGGCTTGGATGGGGGTGGTGGCGGCAATGAAGGCATAAGGATCTCCCATCACCTTAGCCACCTCCGTGATTTCGTAGTCTTGTCCTCTCTTGAAGCTATGGATGAGGATGTCCTTGAAGAGTTGATGGGAAGAGATACCTATTAACGTGTCACTTTTCACTTGCACGGATAGGTTAGAGGAGTTAGCAATTTGAGGATAAGCTTTGCATATCTTTCCAATCATGGTTTGATTATCTATGTTGAGGATAAAGGGTCTAATACCTTTTAACAACATGAGAGCGTCCGTTTCGGGATTAAGCAAGTGTAATTTGAGCATTCCGGTCCACACACCTTTTTGCCTACCTCTCTTGGTGCTATGACATTGTATGTAGATAGGATCCATGACTCCTTCGCCTAGCATAATGTTCATTACTTCAAGTCTATGGACTATCATCTTGTGAACATCATCATGCAATAGAATGGAGGATAGGGGTTCAAAGTAAATAGTCACATAAAAGCCGTGAGCCAAACCTATGGCACCATTGACTTTGGTGTTTTGACGGATTTGGGTGATGTTGTAGTGTTGCTCCTCGCTTCCCGGTCTTGTAATAGGGTAGTAAAGTTGAGGTATCCTTGGGAAAGCCATCTTGGATGCTTTGAACTCTTTTGCCCCGTGCTCTTGGAATCCTCTAGTCATCATGTCTTCCACGCTCTCATCATATAGGAGTTCCTCCAGCCCTTCTTCGATCGCAAGGCGCTCCATGTCTTCAAAACCTAGCCAAAACTTGAATGGCATGGTTATTGAGCTAAGGGGAGGGGATTGACTTACACATTCATGGGTACCCCGACTCTTTTTGATGCGCCCTGTCTCCATCTCCACATTTGTTCTGGTTCCTTTTTCTTTTGAGTTGAGTGTTTTACTAGTCCTAGCATCGTCTATGTCCATGTTTTCTTCAAAGCTGAGGTTTCGTTTAGTGTTAGACATGTTGTTAATTCTACGTGTTTTTTTAGTTTTCTTGATACACAATTGGGAAATTGAAAGGTAAAAGGGAAGAAGACGTACCTTTATGGCGGGACTTACCTGGTTGGTTTGGAGGAGAGTTGTTGCAGGGACTTTGCTTGGTGGTTGGGGTGGGAGTTTGTCCAGGGGGGCGGACAAGGTTGGGGCAGGGCTTCGCGTGAGGTTCGGCGAGTTGTTCAGCTGTTGCCTGGCTCTTGCCCCTTGCACGTCGTTACAACGGCTCTTCTCTAGCTCCTTGGTCTTTCCATCCGTAGCTCATGTTTTGTAGCATCTGCTCGCTAGTGTCTTCGGGGGCGCTCTTGGTGCTGGCGCCTTCGGCTTTTTTGTTGCGCGCCTGAGGCTAGTTCGTCTTGTTCTACGTTCTGTGCGGCCTTGGTGTCTCCACATCTCTGGCAGGGGCGCCCGACACAAGGAGTTGTGTCGTTGTTCCACCGCGGTTCGGCGTAGTGCCTGCTGGTACTTCCTCACGCCTCTTATGTGCTTCCCTTCTGTTGTATTGGTCACCACCCCTATATTCGTGTTTCTGGGTCTTTGTGCTTCAGGGCTTCTGCTGGATGTGCGCGGGTACTTCTTTGAACTTGCTTCGCGTGTCTCAACGTCTGTGTTGGTATCCTTACCGGAGGTGGGGTGTCGGTTTCTTTGTGATGCAGGAGTTCGTCTTTGTGCACTCGGGTGTTTCTTCTCGCCAACTCTGTGCTCTTCTACGCTTGTACTGGTTGCTCCCAGGAATGTGGAGTATCGACTCGATGTAGGGCGTCGCTTTTGCTTCTGTCTTCCTTGTTCTCTTGGATCCGTCGTTGGATCTCCAGGAGCCGGCGCAGGGTACTTGTGGCCTTGTGCGGAAGGCGCGATTGCTACAGCTAGGGTTGCTGTTGATGAGGAGATGCTTGGTGAGGCAGATTTGGGCCGACTCCATGCAGGTTCGTGCCTTCTTGTCTGTAGCTCATCTTGTTGTGTTGTCTTCAGGGGTATCTTCTAAAGATCTGTCGTGTCCTGGCTTGATCTCCACGAGGTGTCTTGTGCATCTATAGCTTGTTTGTTGATGTCATGGTCCCTAGAGTATGAGCTTGCTTCTGTACCTGCACCCTGTTTTCTCTCCCTATGCAATACAAATTCGTATTTTTGCTTTTCGATGTTGGATTATCAATTTTTTCTGGTTTAGTTCTTTGCCATTGTTACGTATTTTTTCTGAGTTCGTTTTATCTGTATTTATGGTTTCTGTTAGGGTGTACGTTGATGAGTTATTTTATGGTGATATATATTTAGAGGGGGTAGTTTAGTGTGCACAGATTGATGTGTGTGTAAATAATAACTGGAGTTATGAGTCTTACCTGGTTTGCTCTTCAAGGCGCTGATGTTGTGCAATGTTGTAGTGTGCCTCGATTGTCGGTGTTGACGGAGGCCGTTTTGGGGATCCTGCCACTTTTGCCACTCTAGTTCGTACGTAAGTAGTACTAGTTTTTTAGGGTTGTAATAGTTATCTAGGTTTTTAGTACTACAAGCAATGTATGTTCTTTCAATGTTTTTAGCATAAGCATTGATTTGTAATCTACTGTCATGTGTTAGGGAGATACATAGTAGGAGTAGTAATAGAGTAAGAGCTGGCATGTATGTTTGAAGGATGTTACGTTGATGAAGTAGTCGGTGTTGGCTTCCTGCGGTCTAGCTTCGGCGACCTTGTACTGCCTTCGAGTTTATGTTGAGTTGGAGCTCTGCTTCAGCTGGAATTTGCCATGCTCCTCGGTGGACTGGCACTATCTTCTTATCCGCGCAAGTCTATAAGTCTGCTTCAGCTAAGATTCGTTCTGCCCTCTGCGGATCATGTGCTGCCTTCTTCTTTTCGTCATCATGTAGCTTTCCTGCAGCTCGAAATTGCCCTGTTCCTTGACGGTCTTGTGTTGCCTCTTCTTTGCGTCTACCTGTAGGTTTGCTGCATCGAGGAGTCGTCTTGTGTATCGGTGATCTTGTTCTGCGATGGGCTGGAGCTCTCGGATTCTCCTTGCTCTTTGGTGATCTTGTGCTGACTTCCTCTCTGCATGGACCGCTGGGTTTTGAGCTTCTCTCTTTCGATCTGGTGCTGCCTTCTTCTCTTTGCTGACTTGTGGATCTTCCTCTGCTCTGATTTGCCTTGCTCTTCTGTGACAGTGTGTTGCCTCCTTCGTGCCGAATTGTGGATCTAGTTCAGCTTGAGTCCGCCCTCCTCTTCGGTGGTCTTGTTCTGCTTGGGACTGGAGTACTGCTACATCTAGGGTTCGCCAGACTTTGGAAGGAACCTTGTCGTTTGCTCTTTCTCTGTGAATCAATAACGAGAGATTTTGATCTACTTGTTTGCTTGCTAGATCTAACGGTTTTGTGCAACTATAGTGACCAGGGTGCGGTTTTCCTATCGATTCTTCCAGGTTGGTAGTGATCTATTGTTTCTAGGTTTGGGTACTCATGAAGTGTTGTGCTTACGGTGCTTGTACCATCCTACGCAAGTAGATCTGGGCTAGAAGGGTGGGTTTTGGACACAGTGAGTGTGATCTTGGTTCCAACACTTATTAGGTCCCCAACACACAGAATACCCAACCAGATCCGCTCTCAATATTGCCAGAACTGCACCCCAAAAGATCATAACCTACTTGATTTCGTCCTCTCCAACACACTAACCACCGTAAAGCACAGATCTCTACAAAACAAACTCTAAGTGGGACGTACACCAAGCTCCAGCTGCACTTGGTGTCCTTAGTGTGTGTTTTCTAGACTAACTCCTTGACTTCCCCTCACCTAGAAACACGAAGCTCCTTAGCAGTCCATTCTAACCACACTTCCTCTCTATCACTAGTCATCGTCGGGTTTGTACATAATTAATTCAAAATGGAGGATGTCCAAATTTTTTGGAAAATATAAAATATTTATCTTAGGTGATACCCATGTAATGCCAAGGTCATACCCTTGTAATATCTAGGAAATACTTATGTAATACCTAGATGATATCCATCGAGCACTAACCACTATGTTAAAAAAAAATTGGTTCGTATAGGGGGTGTCCAAACTAGACCGATGCGTATAGTACTTCTAAAGCAAGACGCACCTTCAAACTAGAATAGTACTAGGATGGATGACCTTTTGGGGAAGTCCCAATGTTGCATCCATTTCACTAACCTATGTGATAAGGAGATAGGCTTAGGAAGTGACTAAGGTAAGCCCCCCTAAAACCGACAAGTTAAGGAATGTGCATATATGGAGAGAGGAGATAATTATACTATTATTTTTCAGTGATAGCCAATAGAAATACAATTCCAACCCAAGTGATTTCATATTTTTTTTGATGAAAATTGAATTAGTTATGAATTTTCAAACTTTGCAGCCATGTTTAGTGGGTGGCCAGCAGTAGGTACCCCCCATAACCAACGACCAAAAGTAAGGGTCTTGGCTAATAGCAAACCTCCATTTGGAGCTCAATTGGTGGTAATGGGATGGAAGAGGGTTGGATATATCCCAATATTATAGGCGTTGGCTATGGGTTTTTGTTGGTTATGGGGGGGGCTTACCTTATGTGCAAACCAATCCCTTTGGGAAGTTGAAGTTTGACTTTCTCTTATGTCCTTACAGCACATTACACCTCATCTTTTGTAGAAGTGGCCTCAGCTTCCCACAATAATGGGATTAAGGTAAGCCCCCCCTAAAATCGACAAGTTAAGGAATGAGCACATATGGAGAGAGGAGATAATTATACCATTATTTTTCAGTGATAGTCAATAGAATTACAAATCCAACCCAAGTGATTTCATATTTTTCCAATGAAAATTGAATTAGTTATGAATTTTCAAATAGTGAAGCCATGTTTAGTGGGTGGCCAGCAGTAGGTTTGCTAGTTCGTACCTGTGCAAGCCTCATGCAGTGTAGAAATCATTTAAAAACTGAAATAAACTTGAGAAGAATCATAGATATATTTCTAGGATCGACCTCCTTCACACCATCTTGCACAGCTCCTGCAAAAGTGATGTGATTATACCCCGGGCTGGAATCAGCAGTGCCTATGAACTGCTTCAGTTTTCCAATCTTTCGGACAACAGATGACAACTCTGTTGAGTTCACATTTCAACATATGATAATCAGATCAAGCTTCCGAACCACACTTACTCGCACTAACCATACATCACAAACACACAAACCGTTACAACAATAGTTGCAAACAAACCATAACTGTAGCAACCTTTTCAACAAGGTCGAGGTTATGACTAGTATGAGACACAACGTGTATCCACACGCGAGGGTGAACAAGTTTGTTAACCTACTCCATGTGTTAATGTGGTTAGGTTACTCATTTGAAGGTAAATTTGTATACTCTTCTACCTTCCTTCAAAGCATGGCTTCCCTCATGCAAGTGATTGTGTGAGAGAAGATCCTTTTACTATTCCAACTGGAAGAAAGCGGTAGGTTAACCAACCGTTGACTGCTCATGAAGTAAGATGACCCCAATATGCATGTTAGGTTACTTCAATGCCTCATGGAGTGGTTGTTCAAAGCCTCTGGAGTGGGCAACTTCATATGGAACGGAATCGATCTGTTGCATGCATCAGACTTGCTTTCATGTGTTTATATGTGTTTTCAATCGTTTTCATGTGCATTAATATATTTATGTTTACAAGGTCTCAACTGCAAGTATTTTAGGGGGAAATTTTGTTGCGCTAGTATTATTTCATTTTTTTAAAAGCCAAAAAAAGGTTTTTGAAAGAAAACAGTTGATAAAAATAATACTACAAACCAATACTACACCAATGTACATACTCCACTGGTGTCACCGACCATGATACTTGGATGTAAACACCTCAAAGCTTCATTATCCAAGTATCAATATTCATATTCATACTACGCTTGCAAAAATTTGATACTCAGGATCCAATGTGGCTGATATTTTATGAAAGATCTAATATTGATGATAGGCAGGTATCGGAAAATCCCGTTATTGGTCCAACACTGGTATGAACAAGACCTGGTATGCCACGAGGTGTGGCCACAGGCAAGCTGACGACCGATTCGGTAGTACCCGGATATCTCACAGGTAGCGGACAAGTATGACCTGAGTACGAATCAGACATCAACCGACGCGGACTAGTTCGGCGTGTGAGATGCTGGACATACGCTTCCATGCTCCGTTGCGACGACCCGCCCGCAGCCGTCGCGTCCGCCGCGCCTTCACGCATCCTCGCCATGCGCGCCCGCAGCTGCTCGTCGCGTATCAGCCTGCAGACCTTTAGCGCGATGTCGTCCCGGCTCACCTCCCTCGCGGGGTTTGCCACCATGCTCTCCACGTCCGCCGCCGACGGGGCGTCCTTCCGTAGCTCCAGAGCCACGCGCGCCGTGTCCACTAGGAATCTGGATAAACAAAGATCAGTGTTGGATGCGAGAAGAATCTCATCGGGAGAGGATTATGACGCTGACCTGCAGTTCAGGTGCTGGTCTGCGCCTCGCGACCACGCGAGGATCGGCACCCCGGCACAGACGCTCTCCAGAGTCGAATTCCAGCCGCAGTGGCTCAAGAAGCCGCCTGTCGCGGGGTGGCTGAGGATCCTCGTCTGCGGCGCCCAGCCGGAGTAGCACATTCCTCGTCCGCGCACTCTGTCTTCGAAACCTGAGCATTAAGGTTAGGGTTTGGTGGATGCAGTTCGGGAAGAGTGGTGCGTGAATTGGTGAATGCAGTTTTGAGAAATGATGCGTGCTGTACCCGGAGGAAGGGCGTCTGATGGTCTCAGGATCCACAGGAATGATTGGCCGCTGCTTTCCAGCCCCATCGCAAGTTCCTGGACTTGTGAAGGTAGGTTGACTGTGCCGCTGCCCTAGCAGACGTAGAGGACGGAGGAGGGCGCTTGAGTGTCCAGCCACGTGAGACACGGGTTGAGCTTCTCCACGAAGCTCTCTCCGATCGTGCTGGCGATCGTGGTTTGATCCGTGTCCGAGGACAGCGGGCCGATGTCGAACAGATGCTCTGTCTGCATTTTGTGGCAACTCGTGAGTAAATCGCGCTTTAAGGACATGCGGGATGGTGTTTAGTTGACGCTGCCCTTCACATGGCGCGTTCCGAGGACTTCGCCGCGCACAGCGTCGATTGGCTGGTGCTCGAGTTCGTAGAAGGTGTTGACGAGGATCACGTTCGCCCTTCCGAGATGGTAGTGATGGTATTTTATCCAGCTGTAGAGGACGGGGTTCAGGAAGGAGCCGGGTAAATCCGAGGGGTGCGATGGTGGGAGGCCAGGGATGTCGGAGATGACGGTGTCGCGCGCTTCTCTCGTTGCAATGGGGAGGCGGCCTTCTTGCGCCAGCCGTTCCGACTGCCGCCAAAAGATCATTTGTGAGTCCATGGATCTGTGAATGGTTAGTGGGATGTGGATCATTCCTGGAGGTTGCTGGCGAGGAAGTGCACAGGCGAGAAGTACAGCAGATGCTTCTCGATGTGGAGGTTTTCTGCCACCACCTGCGCCCAAGTGGAGAAGAGGTCATGCAGGATGCACACGGGAGGACTCGCGGGGGCCACGCCCCGCAGTTTTTGTGACTCCGGCGATCCCACATCGGTGACGAGCTGTTCCAGCAGTTTGATGGCAACTTGCTTCTCGGGGCGCTCTTCGGGTTGACAACCGGGCGCGAAGTCGCGGCGAGCTAAGAATTGCAACGGGTTGAACAGATCTATGATCTTTTCTTGTGGGGATCCGGATGTTGATACTTCCTCTTGGCTGTCTCGCAGCCCCAGAAATCTCAGCGGTAGCCCTTCTCGGGTGCAGTCCAGCGTTCCAAGCGCCTCCTTCAGATGCGAGATGTGCTTGTCGGAGCTCACGAATGTGACTGTAATTCCACAAGACGCAAGCTGCTTCGCGAAGTGGAAGAAGGGCATGGCGTGTCCGGGGAAGATGGGCACCATCACGACGTGGGGCGGAGGAAGCGACCCCATCGTGTCAGGATTTCCTAACTATGGTGCTGGGATAGCTCCAATGGTGTAGAAGATATGACTGGACGAACGATTCACTGGCTGTGCGGCCATCGACATGATGTCACAATGCAAGCTATGTGAGTTTTGTATGTGAACTAGCTGCCAGATTTTCAAGCCTTTTCACCGAGCTCGCGTGCAAGTCAACCGCGGTGGCCTTGTCCATCGCCAATAACTTTACTGGAAGCTGCTTGCCCGCCTCACGCGACCTCCCTCAGCGGCCAATGGCCATGGACGCTGTACCTCTAGATGGAGCTTACAAGGCGATGGAACGACTGAATGACATGTCAACGCCGCAATCTGAACCGCTGTGAACTATGCGGAGGAGTTCCACTGGTCAAATGCATCACGTCTGGTATTCTTATTTGACTACCAGGATATCGTATCAGAGGCTGGAGTTCAGATTCATAACATCAAGCGCCAGCTTCATCTAACTAACTGCTAAACCCTAAACCTGGAGGTACTACTTCTGACTTTTTTTTCGTTTTCATTTTTTGCAATAGGATGAGCAATTCTGAAGTGTTTTTGGCGAAAAGTAGTCAATTCTGAATTTTAGGGGCAAACTTATCTCCATCGAGTGGTCGACAAAATTTGGCTAACGAAAGAGAGATAGCATAATGATCATTGATAAGGCTGTATCACCAAAATCGTTTCATACTCATGTCATAACTACACCACATTATGGTGGCAAAGTTGCCACCTCAGATCTTTTCATACCACTTTTCTATTTCACCTCAGGTCAAATGATGTCTTTTTTTATTTTATTTTCCATCTTCTCATAGAATTTGAAAAGTCAAATGGAATATGAAAATTTTATAAATGATATTTTCATAAGTTATAATGCCAATTAGAAAACCATAACCATTGTGCATAATGGTGGCTAAAGAGGGAGTACTAGTACTATTCAAAAGATAATTACTTGTATCACCAACTTGGGTTGGAGACATGAGTAGGATTGATACATTCTCAAAATGTCAAAATGGTGAAGTGGTGGAAGTTCCTACACTTCCCATTTTATGATTAGTAGTATGAGAAGGGTGTTTTTTTCATGTTTTTCTCATTTAGAGTTTATTCTAGTCAAGGATCCAAGGTGAGCATAGTTAGAGTCTACAATTGTAAGTAGCAATATGATTTGTAGTATGGTACAGTCTAAACTCTATGTATATTATACGTCGGGAATAGAAAAATTGAAGCACATGTAGTGTTACAACATATAGCACTTATAGAATTTGATCTCAATAATTAATATCATTTATATTTTCAGCCATTGGGCCAATTTCCATTCAATATTTTCTTTCGTCAAGCTAGTATTCATCCAAAACAAGCACCCTAAGCCCTAAATTGCGCTTGAATTGGCTAGTTTTACTCCCCTACACTATGTTTCACTACCCCTATTCCTATTTGCTATCCAATAATTTCTCCGATTTTTTCATTTTTAACACTTATAGAAGTAAAGTAATGAAGTAGGGAGCAAGGCATCTCATAACACTTAACATATAACACTAATAGTGTAAATTTTTGGGAAGCATGATTTTCATAACATATATTAGATTATAATACTTAAAGAAGTAACATAAAGAGTTTAGACTATATGTGAAGGATCATGGATTTCATGATTTTCTCATGTTTAAGGTTTTGTTTTGGTTAATGGTCTGGTAGTCTCGAAGATAGGGGAAGAGGGTTGTAGACACAAAGAAGGGAACGGGAACAGGGATGACCTCATTTGCCTCCTTCCACCTTCATGAGGGGGTCAATTGAAAAAAAGTAACTCCGATCCAAGTAAGGGGTCGGAGTGAATAAAGTATCTGTTCGTTCCACTACTAAATCCATGTCCAAAAGGTCAATCCACCCGAAGCCCTTGTGGAAGGCAAGCCATGAGACTAAAGGTCTATTTGCACTTGGAATTAGGAGTGGTGTTAGCAAATGAATCTAGTCTAAAGTTGCATCTAAATTCATCTAGTTTATACCACTCTAACACCAAGGGTAAACAAACTCTAAGGTTGCTTCACACCAAGCTAAGTCGAGAGCCGAACTGTCAAAATTTCAGCTTAAACATTGGCGAGAGGCCAAACTCTTCGGCTAAAAACATAGATTAAATATTATAAATTGAAGGAAATTGACAGCCTCTTGAAGGAGGTTTGGATTGGCTTAAAACAACAATCCAAGTTTACACTTGAGAGGCAATCGTTTGGCGCCAAAACTTTATAAAAGTGTTGCCATGTAGGCACAATGGAGGGCAACGGCCTTTGGACTTCGGCCTTTGGTGTGAAGGCTGATATGCCAAACTTTGGTGGCTCTCGTAATCTTATTGGTAAAAATCGACGGCCTCTCAACCTTGGTTTTGGTGTGAAGCGGCCCTTGCTTTTATATGGAATATAAAAGTTTTCCCTTGCCGGCCCTGACCCCCATTGTCCCCCGCTAAACGCTCTGTCTCATTGTGGTCACGCCCCTCACGCCCTTATATCCACTGGCCCCCATACATGTATCCACCACAGTTCCTTCAACAGAGTTGATAGCCACAATAATCTTTTTGTTGAGTATTGTATCTCAACCTAATGAAAGTGATGCAAAGGTCCAAAATCCTCATTCACATTGTAATAGAAGCAACTTTTTGATTGTCCAAACTCGAACTTCAAAGTAGAAAGTATGCTTCGTATAGAATATGCGGAATTGTTTCCACGTTATTGGTGTGAAGTTGTCGGTTTCGAAGGATTGGGGTTGGAAATTTTGGTTGAACTTCACGTATTTCTCCGAGTTTGTCGCTACCTTCATGGTCATCTTTCATATATTTAACTCCTATATGAAAAAAATCTTGAGGTGGGCTTTTGCAAAACTTGGCCACGTTCCCATGGTTGCAATTTATATTTGCAATTCTTGAAATTATGTATAGAGATGCAAGAAGACAAGAGGTACATGGGAGTATAATTTTTATTTCCATTGGACTTATAGAAAAATAAATTATGCTATCTTAAAGAAAAAATTGTTGAGTGTACCCACGTTGGGCAACTCTAATAGCCTTTGCTAAGACACTTAAGTAAATTTGAGATTTTCAATACTAGCAAGTAATATTATTTCCTTTCATATTTTCAAAAATCATTTCTTGTCTTTAGTGAAAAAAATCAAAGATTTTCACACATTGTTGAGCAAGGAACCAAAAAAACTTCTTCTTTTTTACATAAAATTTTCAAGTCTTCATATTTTTCACTTTTTACTCTTTCCGTCTGAAAATGTGGTGTAAACCTTCTATTCATTGTTTGAATTATCATTCCAAAACATGTTTTGTTCCCAAAAAATTAAAACGTGAATCAACACTTCTTGAACCTCTACTCCTTGCACAATTTTTTTGAATATGCTACACCCCTTCTCTACCTTTAAAAATTGGTCTACAAAGGAGTTAATATCATGATCAACATGATGATATTAAATTTAGGCCTTGTGTAGTATAAAACTTTGACACCCAGTGAAGTCAAAGTCTGTTGATCCACTCAACGCAGGGATGAAAATGAACCATTTTTTCTACATCAAACACGGTAATCTTTCAATCCATGCGATCAAAGTTAATGAAATTTTGTGAGTATGTTAGTTATTAAGTATTAAATGAGATCCTACAGTTAAAACTAGAAATACGATTTTTTGTTTACTTCTTGACTCGTTGCACTAGAATTAACAATTTTGAAGTGTTTTTGGAGTGAAATTGTCAAGGAACTTTAGGGGTGAACTCATGATTTGAACTCATGTTTGTAAAGGAAGACTCTCATCTTCCCATTTGCTATGGAGGTTACTTAAAAATCCTTGACCAAATTGTACAGCTCTACATGTCAACTTTCCAATACTTCGTGGCGTGCATCAACAGAGTTTCCAAACTTCTGCAAATGCGCCAAAACCTTGAACTTACCTTGTAAAGTTAACTTACGCCTCAGTGATTTCACATCTTTGATGACATGCAATCTATCAAAGTCCACCCAGGGCAAATTGACCCCCTCGTTGGTACTTACCCAACATGGGCCCCCTCTTAATTACATGGGGTCATTTTTTGGGCCTCTTATTTCGGGGGATCCAGAGGCTTTTTTTGAAAAAAAAATTGACAAATTTGGGGCCTACGGCTATTGTTTGTAACATAATATCCTCCCTTGCTATAAATAGAGCCCCATCCAAAAACAAAATAGGGGCCAAGTTTGGCCCCACCACCTCGTGGCCCCCTCGGGTAACTACCAACAAGAGGGTCAATTCGCCCTGGGCACCAGAGTCCCTATTCAAGAATCTTCTCAATTTTTTTTGCGTGGCATAAGTAGTTAAATGCTCAGTTGTATTTCCAAGGCAAAAGAAAACCTAGTTTTGCAACATGTTAACTTGCTTAACCCTTTACCACCCAGGAAGCCCAAAGTGGGACTCCGGAGATGCTAAAACTCAATTTGCTTGAAATCCATGAGGAACTAGGCTTTGAAATACAAGGTTCAGATATGCGCACTCATTGCACAATGACTCTCCAACAATCGGATCATGATTTGGATTTATAGAACTCTTGGAAAAGCTAGGAATACAACAAAAAATTCACCAAATTCACTGAAATACAGTGAATATAGTGAATACAGTGAATACCATGCCACATACTATGTTGTATTTCACACACATGCACATTGATTTAGGTCTTAAATTTTGATTAAACTTTGTCTTTAAGACATTCTTCATTGTTTTGTGATTGTTGATCCGTCTCCTCACATACGAAACTTTTGTTTTGATTTGTATAAGGTTGGAACATTTTTGTATACAATCAAGTAGAAAAAAACAAAAAAATCACCAATTATTGTGTATAAATATTTTCTTCACATGTGATATGTCAATGCAAAGCTATCAACCTAGTGCACATGTGAACCGCTCTTTTTCAAAGTAAAAAAATTCTTGCAAGAATCTATTGATGGTTAAAGTAGTACACCCTCCAAATTCCACAATTTTCACTACCAATATACGGTAACTTTAAACACAATAATCTATTCCATCAACAGTTGGATGTTGTGCAAAGTTTCCCCAAACTTCAGGTCATGTGTAAAGTTCAATTTTGTAAGGTTACATATGCATATTAGGCATTGTATTTCCATCAAATCTGGTTCAAAGAAAAAAATTAGCAGAAATCTTGGTTTTTCTAGAAACACACCTAGGCGGTAAAGGGTTAACCTCAAAATGACCAAGTGTCCAGAAATGGCAATTTGAAGGTTCACTCATGTTCCAATGATGTCAATTTCTAACATTCTTCTTTGAAATTTGAAATGTAAAAGGGCATTACTAAAACCTCAGTGGAAGAACAATTTTTTTCAAAGTCTGACATTAAATGAAAAAGTTATAGGGTTTTCAATTCAAACTACAAGAGCGAGCACGTCAGGCACCTCTAAAAACTTTGCTAGGACACTCTATTGAATGTGAGATTTTCAGTATTGGCAAGTAATATTATTTCCCTTTCATATTGTCCAATAAAATTCTTGTCTTTAGTGAAAAATAGCATACTAACCCAAGTCAAACATTTACAAACATTGTTGGGCAAGGGGCAAGGGGGGGGATTCTTGCACTTCAAATGCTGCAATTTTCAAATTCGTGTAGGGGATTGCAACAAAAAAAACTTTGGTATGTTTATATAGAAGTCTATTTTAAGATCTTACGGCTAAAAGTGCATAGTTTTAGTCAAAAATGTGATTTTTGTGCCTCTTTATGGTAGTGGCAGTTTTGGACTATTTTTTTCCTCTAAAATGCCTTGGTCCTTTATGGGTTAAAGATCCCAAAGCGTTCATTGACGATGCTAAACTTCATCGTGAAATTTTTTGCTTCACCAAACCTTGTATGCTGCTTTAAACTATGTTTTGATAAATGCAACATTGACCCCTAAAGGACCAAGTATCCCTTGGAGGATGATTTTGGACAGGTTCCTAAATTTTTAATTTATTTATTTTTTGGAAATTTTGACACTAGATTGTCCTGATAAGAACTTCGTGGAGGTATTTTTATTACTTTTTTTGAGATTTATGATTTGAAAGTTAGTACCACTCAAAGTTAGAAATGGGGATTTCGGGCAACTCCAAATTTTTGCTGAAAGTTTCTATTGACATTGAGATTTTTCAAGAAGAAGAAGAACGTCGTTCTCCAAAAGAGGCCGACGTGAATAAAGTGTCTGTTCGTTCCACTACTAAGACCATGCCTACCGAGAGGGAATAAGTAAGCTGGAACTACTTCCCCCTTTCGAGGATAGACACTATGTAACAAGTAGCCAGGAACCACAGAATCCACCAACCACAAAAAAGTAACAAGGAAGGATGAAGGTGGAGGAGGTGAGGGGGAAAAAGAAGAGAATGAGGGGGAGGGAAAGATGGGGAGGAGGGTGTGTATCACAATTTCATAGATTAAAATGAGGAAAAAAGATAGTTTTATGGAGGGTCTTGTGTATCACGAAGGGCTTGGTTGTTTTCAATTTTGCATTTATGTAGAAGAATGGACATAGCGTGTTGTATGGCAATGACGTTAATATTCTTGAAAGTGTTTGTAATTGTATTAATAGGAATTTTGAAGGTATCTTCTAGGGTTTTTATAGATGGGATAAAGGTGGTGGTGCGTGCGCCGGCTGTAATGACCATGAGGGGGTCCACTTTCCATCCGAAGGTAGTGATGTCATCAATAAGAGGTTGGTATTTATTGATTTTGTTTTCGATTGTTTCAGGAGAAAATCTGTCATTACGGTATGTAAATTCGATGAATTGAATGGTGTAGTTTTGGTTTGTGTGGTCGGGTGGGGGTCATTGTATGGTAGGCCTCTAACGCATAGTATGTCTGGTTTGAGTCAAGCATTGTAGTAACATCGTTGGGTTTCACATGTACATGGGAGTAGCCATGGTGGGACCGTGTTTTCTTGTGGGTTGTTGTTAAAGGTGCCGGCATTCATGAGGATAAAACATCTTGATTTGTTATGGGAGGTGATTAATTTACGGAGTTCCCATACGGCTTTGTTATGTCTTTTGACAATTACAGAGTGTATGTGGTGGTTATGACATTTAAGTAAAACATGTAGCCATGTGTCGGGATCCGTGGACGTGCATATTGGGCATGTTATGGATGGAAATCTTTCTATTCCAAAGAAGAGTTGTTTTCGAGCGTTTCCCATGTATTGTCGAGTACGGAATTTAATAAGGCATGTTATTTGTGAGTCGGTGATGATGGGGTTCGTCCAGAAATTTGTAGAGAGTTCATTGTCTATGTTGTTGTTGTTAGTCCATTTTTCTATGTTAGGGAAGTTATCTAAGATTATGTCAAGGTTATTATATAAGCCTTGTTTTTTGAGGTATTTGTAGTATGGGGTGGCGTAGGCATGTTCGTGTGGATCTTTGGTATTTTTGTGGGAATTTTCCCGGCCCTCTTTTGCTAGTTTATCTGCTTGTTTGTTACCATCAATATCGGTGTGGGCTCGAACTTTGTGGATGGTTGTGATTTGTCTTCGTTTTAGTATCATTTGGACCATAGATTTTAGTATGATTTGGTCGGGGTGGCTATTGTGGAGAATAGGGTGTGTTATTTGGGTGTTTAATAGGTACAATGCGTAAATACAGTCTGTGAATATCTGCGTTGGTTCATTATTGTATTTTGTTGTAACAATTTCCAGTGTTTTGTGGATGGCCATGAGTTTTGCTCTGAGGATATTTTGTAGTCCATGTAATCTTTTGGCTAGTTTGATTTCTTTCGTAGGATTGTATATTCCATAACCGGCTTTTTCTCTGCTCCAATTACTCGAACTGATATGTTCTGGTGGTTTGAAGGAGCCATCAATATAGTAGCTATATGCGGGGTCAAATTTTAGTGAGGTGGTAGTTTGGTAGTCCGGGAGGGGTGGAAGTGATAAATTGTGATCTAGTTCGTTGTTATTGTAGTTTAGTTTTGACCATTTTTTGCTTTTATTGACTGATGTTTGTATAGGTGTTGGTGGGGCTATCTTTGTATAGAGTCGATTTATATTAAGAGTTTTTGCTATGGAGATGAGTTCGGCAATCTGTTCTAGAGTGCCAAGGGTTTGGTTTTGGTGATGTACGCATATTATTTGTAATGTAGATGGTTCAATTCTGGGCTTTTTTAGCTCGGGTGGGATGGTAGGTTCTTCGTAAGGGATTGAGTTTGCTTCAAATATTGCAATGTTATGGGAGTCTGCGAATGGGCTTGAATTGGGATTAAAGTTTTGGTACCAATTTTTGTCTGGTGTGATAATGAGTGTAGATGTGTGTTGTGGGTCATTTTTAGCAGCAAGATGGGCCCAATGTAGTGCTTGTTGAGTTTCCTCTTCATTGTGGGGGTGAGCAATACCATTTCCGGTCCATTTGTAATTGAAGGCCTTTCCTAAGGAGCCAAGTATTTTATCTCTTTCAAAGGGTGAATAGAATTTTTTTAATTTGGTGGAGCATGTGACAGGGGAAGAGAAGTATGATTGTTCAATGTTAAAGGATGAGATTAATGAGTCTAGAATAAGTGTGGGTATTGAGTATTGTGCATTTTTGAGGGGATTACTTTTTGGAATGCGGTATTTATATCTTTGGTATAGCCAAATTAGTTCGGTTTCAAATGGTTGGGTTGTTGGTTCAATGTTTGTAGGAGTTTGTAATTTCATGTTGTATTGATTCCATAGCCATTGGAGTCTAGTAGTGGGAATAGTGTGTAAGTGTCGGTCATTTGCTTCATATAGATGGGCTTGATTGTTCTCTATTTTAATTGTGTCCAAGATTGAGATAATATCATTTTCGGGGTTACATTCCGTGGTATAGATATTTAGGGGCGGTTTACACTATAGACCAAGAGCCGTGACCAAGGAAAATGGATTAATTCCATGGTCACACTTCATGGTCAGACTTCATAAAAGTGTCATTTTTAAAGCCCTTGGGCTTCTCACTAAGTGTAAACCAAACTTGGACCGGGAGGAATGACCATGTACTAAAAAGTGGGCCTGCTGATTTTTTTAATGAATGCCTAAAAATGGCAGTATTGCCTAAAATAACAAAGAAAATAAAACAAGCCACAAAGACAAAAAGGGTGGCCACCATTGTATCTACAGTAACGTTGGGCCCCCTCCCAAAAAAACAAAAACAAAAAAAAACAAAAAAAAACAATTTTAAAATAATAAAACAACATTTCAGGCCCAAGGTCTCCTCGTTTCAGCAACAAGAGAACCCATTTAGCCTCTCTCACCGCAAAATCCGGAAGACCCTCCAACATTATCCATTAGGCCTATTTCTAGGCCTTTTGAGGACCTCAACTCCTTTGGTCACTTTTCTTTTTTCCTAGTAGTGTAAATCCAAGTCATCCCGGGACGAGTTGATGGAGCCAATCACAGATTTTAGAGGGTCATGGGACAAATTCTTGGTCCGTAGTGTAAACCGCCCCTTAGGAGTTGGATGATTATAGGTGGAGTTACGGATCTTGAGTTTATAATTGTTCTTGGGGGTGGTGGGCTTGTATAATTTCCGAGTATACTTTATTTTTAATTTTTTGATAATATAGTTTTAGTTTTTCGGTGTTATATGTGGACGTATTACGGTCGTGTCTTGGAAAGAGGTTTCTTTGAGGGAGCCATTTATTGAATGTATTGTTGTTGTGTTGCCATTGGCATAAGTATTTTGTATAGGTATTTTGTATTCTGTTGGTATCTAGATGTTGTATATGTTCATGTCTTATGATGTTATTAATAGGGTATGTGGTGGAATTTTTGGTAATGTATATTGGGGGGCGGGGGTGGTATGGGTATGGGGGGTTGGGAGGATGGATTGATGGTAGGGTAGTTCTTGGGAGGATGTTGTTGTTGATGGTGGTGGATGGGTCTTGGAGTATGTAGGAGTGTGGGTGTGTGTTGCAAGCGATATCACATGTAGTTGGGCATGTTGGATGGCAAAAAAGTTGTTTGGCAACAATTAGGGCACTTTTGATTAGTTTAGATGGGGTGAAGTGGAAGGTTTTGAAGTCCTCATTATTCATGATGTGTGTGCCGTTTGGTAGAGTGATGTTTTAGTTCAAAAATATTTTTTGAGAGGAGTTTTTGTAAAAGTTTTTTAGAGAGTTGGGCGTTGAGTGTGTTATAGTTGCGTGTTTCTTGACACCATATTACTTCTAATGATGTTTGATCAAAGAGGAAATTTGGAAGTGTACTCTTAAGGTGAACTTTAGCTACGTGTTTTAATAGGAAGAGTGTACGAGTTATAGGTGATCTTATACAATCCGTTTTTTTAATTCTAGGTATATTTTCGGCACCACCATATTGAGCAAGAACATAATGAGTTAGCCCTTTATATATTTTCCCGAGCCTACCCTTGTCATTTAGGGCATTTTGTAGTTGTTCTCATATACACCGGAGATAGGCATTTTTGAGGGAGAAAGCTTTGAGTCCAAATAGGTTATGTGGGAGTTGGGTTATTGTGTTTGACATGCATTTTGGCATACCACAAATGGTTTTTTGTATGGCTATAATCTTTTGATCAAGTTTTTTGATAGCTGGCATAGAGTATGGTATAGCGTAGAAGCTATATGCTACACCTGGGCATATTACGGTGTCAACCATTTTGATTTTTTGTTTCATAGTGGCCGGACATGTTGTTAGATCTTTGCATTGTTGAATGAGTTTTGGAGTATTGAGTTTGGATTTTCCATTTTAGAGAGGGAACAAGATTTGTGCCTAGATATACATATGATTCATTTTGGTGTAGTATGGGGATTGGTTGCCCACGGTAGTTGATGTTAGAAGCTTGCATTAGGGCTTTAAATGTAGTTGGGTTCATTTTTGATTTATTTGGACATCTAGTAGCAGCGCATTTTGGGACGCCTACGTCCATACCAGTCCATTTACAATATCTATCGATTTTATCAATTTGTATTTGTAATGATTTTATTTTGTTAGTTATGGTAGCAAGGTCATCGGCGTATGCGGCGGAGTTTATGGTGATTTGTGATGTACCAAAAGTATATCCATTATTGCCTCGCTCTAGCCATCTGAGTAGTGGTTCTAAAAATATGATGAATAGGTATGGACTGAAGGTGTCTCCTTGTATAGTGCCTCTATAGATGGGAATGGACTTAATTTTACCAAAGTGCTCACCGGTAAAGTAAGTAGATGATTAGGTATTGGGCTTTGAGAGTGGCGTTGTGTTGGGCATGGGTAGTAAAGGTCAGATCCAACCCTGGCATTCGAAATTTGAGCGATCTGAAGGTAGATTGGAGTGAGGGATGACCTGAAAGCACTGGGACCCTGTGTTGGCACTCGATCTAACTTCTTAGAACTCAAACACGATATACAGGTGTAGATCTAACTTGTGTTGGTGGTAACGTCCTAAGCCCACTTAGACTTCTTATATTGCTGCCGACCCAGAAACCATTACACATACGATCTGAAATCCACACACAGATTCGGGATAGCAGCGGCTCACACTGAAGGAGCCAACCAACAGCGAGAACGAGATCTCAAGTCCACACGAGTACAAGAGAGTGCAACCAAGTTACAGTACAGACGAGAGGAAACCGACGATCAAGGAAGTTCACATGACCTGAAGTGCATCCAAGTTCTGCAGCAAACATCAGCCACAAAAAAGCACACCAACAGCACGAAACCAAGCAGACAGCACTCCATCCCTGGAGTGCCTAGGTTCGATCTGACCTTTCTTCATTTCAATTTATTTTTTGTCTGTTTATTAGTGTTTGATTTGTTTGCACATTATAGTTTACCAGTGATACAAAGAGATCTACACAACACTCACACACTAGTAGCTACCTTCAACATCTTACATATCACCACACTCACATACACTAGATGTAGATCACCACAAGCTCACTATAACAACACGCACATAAAGCTCCACACTAGATCTCTGATAGAAAACCCTATTAAGCTCGTATGTGTAGATCGCACGCGGAAGCGCTGGAAATTTTTCCCAGATCTAGATCTACCTGCACATCAGCAACAAAGACACACAACATCAACACTGAAGAAAACGACACCTCGACAGGAGTGCACAAGAACGCGACGCAACGGCCAACAAATCCGTAACTCTATCCACATCACAACAAGACCTCACAGCAAGATCGCAACATACAGCAACACCTCAACAGGGAGCAACCTACAGCAACTTCACACCAAGATTCGATCAAACGTAACGGAGGACCAAGATCCAGCCCGCGGCAACATAACAGGGAGCACACTCTACCCCTCCTCTCATAGTTCTTCCCCTTCTTGCATTCCTCACTCACCGCTCTCACCTTGCTTAAACCCTCCACCTCTCCTCCATGTCCCCTCCCTCATTCTCACCACAGATTCCAAGCTCCCCCACCCAAGCCCCCAGCGCATTACTACAGACAGTCACCTGAATCGAACCCAAAGACCCCGACCCAACCCTCCTCAAACCCTCGCACTCACACAACTTCTCTCTGCGAACCTCTCCCTGCGAACCTCTCCCCATAGCGACCCTTGGAACTCCCCTTGCGACCTACAAAACCTTGGTAGCGACCTTGTGAATCTTCATAGCGACCCCTGGAAATCCCCCTACGACCTATCAATTGGTAGCAACAACCCCTGGAAATCCCCCTGCGACCTACCAATTGGTAGTAGCGACCTCCCTAATCCCCCCTGCGACCTACCTAATTCCCCTTGCGACCTACCTAATTCCCCTTGTGACCTACCTAATTCCCCTTGTGACCTACCTAATCCCCCTTGCGACCTACCTAACTCCACTACCAGTACATATACTGGTACGTATTCTGGTACGTATTCTGGTATGTATATTAATACGAATACCGATACGAATACTGATACATATACTGATACGTATACTGATACGTATACTGTAGTACATATTGGTACGTATATTGGTACATATATTGGTACATATACTGATTCATATACTGATATGAATACTGATATGAATACCAATACAAATACTTGTACGAATACTAACACGAATACTTACACGAATATTGATACGAATACCAAGACGAATACTTATACGAATACTCGTACAAATACCAAGACGAATATTGAGGCACATACTAATACGAACATATGAATGAATACAAATATAAAACCAAATACAACTACATATACACATACAAAGACAACCACACACCATCAAAGAAACACATACATATACACATACACACAAAGACGAATACATACAATCAAAAAAGCACCAAAAAAAATACCAAAGCCACATACAAAAACAAAAAATTCCAAAACAAAACAATAAACCCACCTACTACAAACTACTAATATTAATTGGAGGGGACATAAACACAAGGCCAAACACAACCAAAAAAATATATAAACAAACACACACACACCTATACACCATTAATAAAACAAAAACAAGTACGCAAACAAACACATGGACACAAAAAAAATTAAAGATAAATACAAAAAAAATATTGAATTTATAAACATCCACCTCTCCCCAAACAAACAAGACCTCCATAACATAACAAAGCCCCAAAGAATTACAAAAAAAGAAAAAACATTAAAAAACAACACTAAACACACATATCACAAACTCCTACTACTTCTAGGAGGGGACATAGAAACTAACCCAGGACCCATGCCTAATATACTAAAAAGACACCCTACTTCACATAAGAAAAATGCAAAAATTTACTTCATACCTAATACCATAAAACTACAACCGGAATATAGACACATTGCAAAATCCTTTGCACCTTTCTTAAAAAACACACATACATTACACCACACACATAACAACACATATCCAAACATTGCCCGATACGTTCAACAAAAAAATGCGCATCCACCACCTCACATATTATATGCTCTATTAGTCACTACCCATCCACACATAGATGAATGTAACCATCTCTTAAACCCACAAAACCTGAACACAATTACATCAGTCAATACACTTCTACAAAACTTACTAAACTTACAAAATCCACCGGAACGACACATCTACACTTCACACCCGTATACAAAGTTCCTTGAAGACAACCAAAATATTATAAACCATGAGAACTCAATACATAAGGAACTATATGACTTTTTACACAGTGAAACAATACCTCCCTCAAATGAAACAATAAAAATAAAATTCCCCTATCTACCTAACAATCTCATCAATGAATCACTAAAATGTTTAGACCCTATACCAGAATACACCCACCCACCCCCACCACTTCCCTACATCTCTCCGCAAAACCAAAATATTATATCAAATCAAGAAAATACATACATAATCACATGGAATGCCTCCTCTCTAAACACTGCCCTTCCTAGCCTACAAACTTTGGTCACGCACACAAATACACCACCAGCCCTCATAGTTATACAAGAAACAAAATTATCCGCCACAAAATCCACAAAATATATACAAAATATATTTCAAGACTATAAACTCATCTATAACAATACACATGCACTTACAAGATGCATTCAACAACGAAGACCATACACACCAGGCCGAGGAGGTCTCCTTACACTAATACACAAAAAATATGCCTTCCCGGGCAACATCAACAAAATCCCTACCCCAATGCACATATCACCTTACATTCAAATAATCAAAATTACTAATCACCCTCTACAACCATGGTTAATCTTTCACATGTATATGCCATCTCATCCCGAAGACACTAGATTTATCATAGACATACAAAACACTATTACTTCTCAAATTCATAATAACCCTAATCACACATACCTATTGTGTGGGGACTTCAACAGAGACATAGCATTAATTGGTCGCCAAAATGGAAATCATAACACCCCCCCTCAAACCATTGATTACCAATGGCGCCGCTTCACAGAAAACTTAAACTTCGTCTACATCAATACCGATACACAATTCTCTAGACAAGGTGGCTATAATTACAGCGACTGGAGTCTAATAGATGGATTCTACATAAATACAAACAACAATACACAATACACCTCTACGACAAACAAGGATGTTATTCTCAACTCGGACCACTCACCTATACAATTACACATTCCAAATAACACATTAATTAATAGAACTCCTACAATCCTAAAAAATGATACTATACGCATACTCAACCCCATCCCAAAAGACAATATAGAAAAATTCAACACCAAATTCTTTGAAAAAAACTCCATACAAATAGACTCCCTCATAAACACTCTTGAAAATAACAATCAATTATCACAAATACAATGGCAAGAAGCATGCCACACCCTAGACAAACTTATCAATGCAATCTCTGACACACTAGAACAAACTTGTAAAGCCCAACCAATACCTCAAATGACAAACAGAACTTCTCAACAAGGAGGTTACTTACCCCGTAAACTTTCTAAAACTTGGAAACAACACCTAACCACATATCATACTATACGGAAAACCATTAGAATTGTAAAAAATAACCCTCAATGGCGTAATCACCCCATATGCAACGAACTACTAACTATACAACACACCCAAATCCCTACCCCGCCACCTTCGGACCTACCTCACGATACATGGATAATAAATATAGCACTAATTGCAAAAAATGCCAACATACAAGCCCGCAAAATTACCTCAAAATATACCAAAGATAACATAAAAAAAGCCATTTCAAAATATAGACAACTGTACGAAATTAGCCCCAAAAAATTAACAAAAAAGTCTTCAAAAACCTTGAATCCCCACCAATGGATTGTATCACAGACCAATACAACAATATTCTAACTAGCCCAGAAGACATTGCAAATGAAATATTCAACCAACAAACCAAAAGTAATAGACCAACAGTACCAACATGTAATTATCAACCACAACATCCATCTGAATGTACATGTGCAGTACGCCAGTACCCATGGCACGACCTCGATGGATTTACCCTTGACAAACGAGGCAAACCAGAAATCTCACTACATAAATACTTTAATATAGCCACATATGACACATGTCTTCACAATCTTGGTAACAACAAAGCCCCAGGCCCAGACCGCATCCCAAACTCAATACTAAAAAACATGCCCCCAAGATTCCATAAACTATTATTACTATTCTTTTCTCACTGTTACAAACAAAAACAAATACCTACGTCATGGAAATCAAGTACAACAATTCTACTATACAAAAAAGGCGATCCATCTATACTACCCAACCATAGGCCAATTGCACTAGCTAACACAATATACAAACTCTTCACTAGTACACTCACCTCTATACTATCCTCATACGGTGAAAAATTCAAAATCTTACATGATAGTCAAGAAGGATTTAGAGCAGAAAGAAGTACCGCTAGACAAATACAAACTATAATAGCCGCACTAGAAGACGCAAGATTTACAAACCAAGATATATACATACTATACGTCGACTTCAAAAACGCCTTCGGCTCAATGGACCATGCCCGACTTCTAGCAATAATGATGGACCTTGGTTACCCAAAAGATGCAACTATACTTATTGATAACATCTATTCTCAATCATCTACTTGTTATACTGGTGAACATTTTGGGAAAACAAAACCTATACCCATTCAAAGAGGAACTATACAAGGAGATACCCTTAGCCCATACCTATTCATTATATTCTTAGAACCACTACTTAGATGGCTAGAACGAGGCAACAATGGATACACTTTTGGCACATCACAAGTCACAATAAATTCTGCCGCATACGCAGATGACCTCGCCACCATAACTAACAAAATCAAATCTATCCAAATACAACTCAACAAAATTGATAGATATTGTAAATGGACTGGAATGGACGTAGGTGTCCAAAAATGTGCCGCTACCAGATGCCCAAACAAATCCAAAATAAACCCTACCACTTTTAAAGCCCTTATGCAAGCTCCCAACATCAATTACCGCAATCAACCAATCCCCATATTACACCAAAATGAACCGTACATATACTTAGGTACAAATCTTGTTCCATCACTAAAATGGAAAATCCAAATCCACACCACAACGACGAAACTCATCAAACAATGCAAAGAACTAACAACATGCCCGGCCACCATGAAACAAAAAATAAAAATGATTGATACCGTACTACGTCCAGGTGTGGCATACAGTTTCTACGGTGTACCATACTCTATGCCTGCTATCAAAAAACTTGATAAAAAAATAATAGCCATACAAAAAACCATATGTGGACTACCAAAATGCATGTCAAATGCAATAACCCAACTCCCGCATAACCTATTCGGGCTTGAAGCTTTCTCTCTCAAAAACGCATACCTCCGTTGTATAGGTGAACAACTACAAAATGCCTTAAATGATAAAGGTAGACTTGGAAAAATATATAATGGACTAACTCATTATGTCCTTGCCCAATACGGTGGCGCAGAAAACATACCTAGAATTAAAACAAGTGACTGCATAAGATCACCGATAACACGAACATTCTTCTTATTAAAACATATAGCTAAAGCCCACCTTAAAAGTATGCTCCCAAACTTCCTCATTAATCCTACAACACTAGAAATACTATGGCGCCAAGAAACACTAAATCATAACACACTCAATGCCCAACTCTCCCAAAAGCTTCTACAAAAATTCCAAATGGCACACACATCATGAACAATGAGGATTTCAAAACCTACCACTTCACCCCATCCAAACTAATAAAAAGTGCCCTAAATGTTGCTAAACAACTATTTTGCCACCCAACATGCCCCACTACATGTCATACTCCTTGCAACATACACCCATACTCTCATATACTTAAAGATCCATTCACCACCCTCAACAATAACATCATCCCAAGAAATATTCCCACACCAACCAACCCCCCTAATCCTCCACATACATACCACCCCCGCCCCCCAACATACATCCCCAAAATCCCTACCACATATCCCATTAATAATATCATAAACCATAAACATATCCAACACACAGACACAAATAACATAAAAAATACATACACAAAATATTTATGTCAATGGCAACACAATGATAACACATACAATAAATGGATTCCCCAAAGAGACATATTTCCACGACATGACACCAACACCTCCACACATAACACAGAAAAATTAAAACAATACTACCAAAAAATTCAAAACAAAACATAGTCGGATATCATCCTAGCACACCACCGCCAAGAACAATTCTCAGACTGAAGATCCGTAACACCACCCATAATATCCCTCTCTTAAACATCCACACAACAGAATCCAACCCCGAAAATGATATCCTTACATCCTCAAACACAATCCAAATAAATAACAATCAAGC
Organism: Bryoerythrophyllum caledonicum; assembly: GCA_963971425.1. NCBI lineage: Eukaryota > Viridiplantae > Streptophyta > Bryopsida > Pottiales > Pottiaceae > Bryoerythrophyllum > Bryoerythrophyllum caledonicum. The sequence goes on from OZ020524.1 coordinate 7,434,341, forward strand.
ACATCTATACGAAGAAAATGGCTGACATTTACACACCATCCCCATTACTAGACTCCAATGGCTATGGAGTCAATACAATATAAATTTACAAACTCCTACAAACATCGAACCAACGACCCAATCCTTTGAAACCGAAATAATCTGGCTATACCAAAGGTATAAATACCGAATACCAAAAACTGACCCCCTAAAAAATGCACAATACACAATACCCACTCCCATCTTAGACTCATTAATCACATCCTTTAACATCGAACAAGCATACTTTTCTTCCCCGGTCACATGTTCTACCAAACTAAAAAAATTCTACTCACCTTATGAAAGAGATAAAATATTCGGATCCCTAGGAAAGGCCTTTGACTATAAATGGATTGGTAAATGTATAGCTCACCCCCACAACGAGAAAGATATGGAACAAGCAATACATTGGGCTCGAATTGCCGCCAAACACGATCCAAATAACACAAATACGATCATCATCACACCGAACAACAATTGGTACCAAAACAACAACCAACATTTAAACCCATTTTTAGATTCCTATATCATTGCAGTATTTGAGGCAGACACAATACCATAGGAAGAACCTACTATCCCACCCGTGCTAAAAAAACCCCGAATCGAGCCATCAACATTACAAATACTATGCGTCCATCATCAAAATCAAACCCTAGGTTCCCTAGAACAACTTGCCGTACTTACCACCATAACAAACAATTTAAACATATACCGAATATACACAAAATTGGCCCCACCAACACCCATACAAACCCCAGTAAACAAAAGTAAAAACTGGACCAAACTAAACTATGTCAACAATACATTAAACTACTCCGTCACACCTCCCCCTCTCCCTCACTACCTAACTCATACTACACCAAAATTTAACCCCGCACACAGTTACTACACTGACGGCTCCTTTAAACCACCAGAACAAATTAGCCCAGGCTCTTGGCGCAGAGAAAAAGCCGGCTATGGCATATATAATTCTATCAAAGAAATTAAACTAGCCAAAAGACTCCATGGCCTACAAAACGTCCTCAGAGCAGAACTCATGGCCATTCACAAAACACTACAAATCATCACAACAAAATACAAAAATGAACCTGCACATATATTCACCGATTGTATAAATGCACTCTACCTACTTAACACTCAAATAACACATCCTACCCTTCACAATAGCCACCCCGACCAAACCATATTAACATCAATGGTCCAAATGTTACAAAACCGTACACAAATCACAACCCTTCACAAAGTGAGAGCCCATGCCAACATTGACGGCAACGAACTAGCAGACAAACTTGCAAAAAAAGGCCGAGAAAAAACACACAAAAATGCCAAAGATCCACACGAACATGCCCATGCCACCCCATACTACTTTCAAAAAGAAGATTGGCCTTCCAAAGAAGATACCCCCGACAAAGGCCCAATTAGATTTTTGGGCAAATATCTCAAAAAACAAGACCTCTACAACAACCTTGACACAATCTCAGAAAATATTCCTTACATAGAAAAATGGACTAACAATAACAACATAGACAATGAACTCTCTACAAACTTTTGGAAAAACCCCATCATCTCAGACTCGCAAATAACATGCCTCATCAAATTCCGTACGGGTCAATATATGGGAAACGCTCGCAAACAACTCTTCTTTGGAATAGAAAGATTTCCATCCATAACATGCCCCATATGCCCCTCAACGGACCCCGACACATGGCTTCATGTTCTACTCAAATGCCAAAACCACCACATACACTTTCTAATTGTTAAAAGGCATAATAAAGCGGTAGGGGAAGTCCGAAAACTAATCATCTCCTACAATAAAGCGAGATGTTTTATACTAATGAACGCCGGCACTTTTAATAACAATCCACAAGAAAATACGGTCCCCCCTTGGCTACTCCCATGCTCATATGTGACCCAAAGATGTCATTGCAACGCTAGGCTCAAACCGGACATCCTATGTGTTAGAGGTTTACCATACAATGATCCGCCACCCGACCACATTAATCAAGACTACACCATTCAATTCATTGAATTCACATATTGCAACGATAGATTTTCTTCGGAAAGAATCCAAAACAAAATAGACAAATACCAACCCCTCATTGACGACATCATTGCCTTTGGATGGAAGGTAGACCCCCTTATTGTTATCACATCTGGCGCTCGTGCCACCACCTTTATCCCATCTATGAAAACTCTAGAAGATACCTTCAAAATACCCATTGAAACAATCAAAACCACCTTTAAAAAAATTAACACCATCGCTATTCAATATGCCATGTCCATTTTGCTACGTAAACGTAAAATTGAAAACAACCAAGCCCTCCCCGATACTCAAGATCCCCCTTAAATGCTTCTCCGCCCAGACTTATCTTGACTGGTTGGTTTTGTGGTTTTGGCGACTTGCTTTGTTAGTTGTTACATTGGTTGTTTGTGTGCTTGGTTGGTATCTGGTCACCTGTTACATAGTGTCTACCCTCGAGAGGGGGAAGTAGTTCCAGTTTACTAATTCCTTATCCGGTGGGCATGGTCTTAGTAGTGGAACGAACAGACACTTTATTCACGCCGGCTCCTTCGGAGACCGACGTTCTTCTTCTTCTAGATGATTAGGAGTAGATATTTCCAACTAGTGTAGTAGAGTCTTTTGGGTACCCCATGTCAGTCATTATTGCTAATAGTCGGGCATGGTCTATAGAGCCAAAGGCGTTTCTGAAGTCAATATATAAAACATATATGTCTTGATTTGTGAATCTTGCGTCTTCTAGTGCCGCTACTATGGTTTGTATTTGTCTAGAGGTACTTCTCTCTGCTCTAAATCCTTCTTAACTATTGTGTAGGATTTTAAACTTTTCACCATATGAGGATAATATTGAGGTAAGTGTACTGGTGTAGAGTTTATATATTGTATTGGCTAATGCAATTGGTCTATGATTTGTTAATATTGAAGGATTTCTTTTTTTGTAAAGTAAGATTGTTGCACTTGTTTTCCATGAGGCTGGTATTTGTTTTTGTTTGTAGCAATGAGAGAAGAATAGAAATAGTAATTTATTAAATCTTGGGGGCATGTGTTTGAGTATTGAATTTGGTATACGGTCTGGCCCAGGGGCTTTGTTATTCCCGAGGTTGAGGAGACATGTGTCATATATGGCTTTATTGAAATATGTGTATAATGGAATTTCATGTTCGCCTCTTTTGTCTAAGGTAAATCCATCAAGGTCATGCCATGGATATTGGCGAACTGCACACGTGCATTTGGCTGGGTGTTGTGGTTGATAGTCGGATGTTGGTACTGTGGGTCTATTATATTTTGTCTGTTGGTTGAATATTTCATTTGCAATGTCTTCCGGGTTAGTTAGAATGTTATTATATTGGTCAGTGATACAATCTAATGGTGGAGATTCTAGTTTTTTAAAGACTTTCCTGTTGATTTTCTTAGGACTAGTTTCGTATAATTGTATGTATTTTGATATGGCTTTTTTTATATAGTCTTTTGAGTATTTTATAGTTACTTTCCGTGCTTGTATATTGGCAGTTTTTGCGATTAGTGCAATTTCTTTTATCCAAGTATCATGTGGAAGTTCCGGGGGGGGGATGGAGCAGGAATTTGAGTGTGGTGTAGAGCTAGTAGTTCATTACATATGGGATGGTTACGCCATTGTGGGTTATTTTTTACGATTCTAATAGTTTTTCATATTATATGGTTTGTAATTAGGTGTTGTTTCCATATTTTATAAACTTTACGGGGTAAATAACCTCCTTGTTGTGATGTTCTGTTTGTCAATTGTGGTAATGGTTGAGCTTTGCAAGTTTGTTCTATTGTATCAGAGATATTGTTGATGAGTGTATCTAGGGTGTGGCATGTTTCGTGCCATTGTGTTTGAGAGAGTTGGTTATTATTTTCAAGTATGTTTATGAGAGAGTCAATTTGTATGGAATTTTTTTCAAAGAACTTTGAGTTGAATTTTTCTAGATTATCTTTTGGAATGGGATTAAGTATGCGTGTAGTGTTATTATTCGTGTTTGTAGGGGTACAGTTTATTAATATGTTATTTGAGATGTAGAGGTGTATGGGCGAGTGGTCCAAGTTGAGGATAATGTCTTTGTTTGTTGTGGAAGTATATTGTGTATCATTATTTGTGTTTATATAGAAGCCGTCTATTAGGCTCCAATCATTATAGTTATAGCCGCCTTGCCTGGAGTATTGTGTATCGGTGTTTATGTAGGTGAAATTTAGGTTTTCTCTGAAGTGGCGCCATTGGTAATCTATGGTTTGAGGGGGGTGTGATGATTTCCATTTTGTCTACCAATTAATGCTATGTCTTGGTTGAAGTCTCCACACAACAAGTAGGTATGGTTAGGATTTTGATTTATTTGAGATGTTATGGTATTTTGTATGTCTGTAATAAATCTAGTATCATCGGGATGGGATGGCATATACATGTGGAAGATTAACCATGGTTGTAGTGGTTGATTGTTAATTCTGATTATTTGGAGGTAAGGGGATATGTGCATTGGAGTAGGAATTTTTTTGATGTTTCCCGGGTAGGCATATTTTTTGTGTACTAGTGTGAGGAGGCCACCTCGGCTCGGTGTGTATGGTCTCCGTTGTTGGATGCATCTTGCTGGTGTATGTGTGTTATTAAGAATAAGTTTATAGTCATGGAATATGTTTTGAATATATTTAGTCGATTTTGTGGCGGATATTTTTGTTTCTTGGATGGCTATGAGGGCCAGTGGTGTTTCTGTATATGTGGTCAAAGTTTGTAAGCTCGGGAGAGCAGTGTTTAGAGATGACGCATTCCATGTAATGATGTTTGTATTTTCGTTGTTTGTGCTAATGTTTTGGTTTTGCGGAGGAAGAAGGGGGGGGAGGGGGTGGGTGGGTGTATTCTACTATGGGGTTAAAATATTTTAGTGTTTCGTTAATGAGATTGTTGGGAAGGTAAGGAAATTTTTGTTTTATTGTGTTGCTTGAGGCTGGTATGGTTTGGCTATGTAAAAAGTTGTACACTTCTCTATGTATTGTGTTCCCGGGATTTATAAGATTTTGATTTTCTTCAAGAAATTTTGTATATGGGTGCGGGGTATGAATATGTCTTTCTGGTGGGTTTTGTAAGTTTGATAAGGTTCATAGTAGTGTATTTGTCCATGTGATTATGTTCGGGTTTTGAGGGTTTAAAAGATGATTACATTCGTCTATGTTTAGGTGGGTGGTAATTATTAGGACATATAAAATGTGTGTTGGTGGATGAGTATTTTTTTGTTGTATATATTGGGCAATATTTGGGTGTGTATTGTTGTGTAGATGATGTAGAGTATGTGTGGCTTTTAAGAGAGGTGCAAATGTTTGGGTGATGTGTTTGTATTCCATTTGTAGTTTTATGGTATTTGATATAAAATATATTTTGGCGTTTTTCTTGTGTGATGTGGGATGAGTTTTTAGTATGTTAGGCATAGGTCCCGGGTTGGTTTCTATGTCTCCGCCTAGAAGTATGAGGAGTTTTATGTGTTTAGATTTGGTGTTGTGTTTTGGTATTATTTTTTGTGTAATTTTTTGGGGTTTTTCTATGTTTTTAGGGTTGTGTTTATTTGGGAGTGTGTGTGCGTCTTTTTTTGGGTGTGTTGTTGTATTTGTGGAGTAAATGTCCTTTGTGTGTGTGTTGTGTGTTGTTCGAGGTTTTGTATGTGTTGGTAAAAAATGGTGAGAATGTTTTCTAGGAGTGGTTGTGTGTGAGTGCCTTTGGTCAAGTTGGTGTGGTTTTGTTTGTGTTTTGGTGTGTGGTATGTGTTTGGTGAGGAGGTAACTCCAAGGAGTGATGATATTTCAATGCCATTGATAAGTCGGGGTGTTTTGAGGTAGTGATGTAGTCTACCATTTATTGCTATGAGTGTTTGAGTAAGACATGTGGGGTGTGGTAATATTACCACATAGCTAACTACAAACATGTGATAGATGTAAGTGGGGGAGTAATTAAACAAGGAGATAGTAAGTGAGAGAAGAGTGAAGTGTGTAGTAGAGCTATTGTGTTCTATGGGTATGTGGGGAGGACAATAGTATGGATACATTGAGGATAGACTTACAAACAAAGCTATAGCTTGGGGGTAAACTATGTAGAGAACTAGGAGATGAAGTATAATGATGGCATAGAAGGTATTAACGAGAGATAGAGGGGAGAAAGTGGAGTCACACTAAATATCACTTTTAGTGTAGTGGACATTAAAAGCGAACCCGTACACTAATTGTAAACTGGGCAATTAGTGTAGTGACAAATCATTACACTAAATGCCAACTACTACACTATTTGTGAATTCCACTTAAGATTGCAGTGTAAATTTTTTCAGTTGTGCACATTTAGTGTATCAAGATAACAGAAGATTATGTGTACATTTTGAGTATAAGAAGCGACAAAGATTTAAGTACATTTTAAAAAAACAACATTTGGATAAAATAGAATTTAGAATGGAATGAACACCAAAAATTGATTTGGAAAATAAAAGATTGAGAGAAGAACCTAGATATGGAAGAAAAGTGGAATTGCAAAAATAGGAAACATTTGAAAATAGAAGATTGGAAAATTTTGAAAATGGAAACAATTAAAGAAATAAACATTTGAAAAGGAGACATTTGAAAAATGTTCATTTCAAAAAATAAACAATAGAAACACGAAACTTTTTAGAAGTATATGATTGAAAAATGGAACTTTTGAAATATGACCACATTGAAAAAGTAAACTTTTTCAAAAGAATTCTTTTCAAAAAGTCCTTAAAAAATAAAGGACTACAAAAGTAAAAGATTTAGAAAGGAAACATTTGAGATTAAAAACAGTTGAAAAACAAAATATTTGAAAAAAATAAGGATTTGAAAAAGTAAGGGATTGAAAAATTAAGGGTTAGGAAAAGTAAAGGTTACAAAAAGGAAGGAGTACAAAAGTAAGGGATTGAAAAAGTAAGAAATTGAAAATGTAAGGATTTGAAAAAGTAAGGAGTTGAAAAAGTAAGGGGTTGAAAAAGTAAGGGTTTTAAAAAGTAAGTGGGTGAAAAAGTAAGGGGTTGAAAAAGTAAAGGTTAGAAAAAGTAAGTGGGTGAAAAAGTAAGGGGTTGAAAAAGTAAGAAATTGAAAAGGTAAGGATTTGAAAAAGTAAGGAGTTGAAAAAGTAAGGGGTTGAAAAAGTAAGGATTAGAAAAAATAAGTGGGTGAAAAAGTAAGGGGTTGAAAAAGTAAGGATTAGAAAAAATAAGTGGGTGATAAAGTAAGGGGTTGAAAAAGTAAAGGTTACAAAAAAGAAGGGGTACAAAAGTAAGGGACTGAAAAAGTAAGAAAGTGAAAAAATAAGGATTTGAAAAAATAAAGATTTGAAAAACCTTGGGGAGTAGAAAATATCTGCGCAGCGTCATGGGAGCATGGAAGCATGGGACCAGCATGGAACCCTGAAAATCTTGCCAAATCCGAAGAGTAGATAATCCCAAGACCACGCTCACCTCGTACATATAAACCGAAAGATGCAAAGTTTCATGAATGCAACATCAAAGTCCAACAGAGATGAAATTTGCAAAGGCAATAAGGGATAATATGGGATTATGAATGAAGGTAGATGGTCAATTAAGGCATGGCGGCCGGGTAGGTGGTTGATTGGGGTATCATTGATGATTTTGGTGGCTAACACTATTTGTAAACTTATTCACGAATAGTGTAGAAAGGTAAGTACACTATTTGTGATACTACACTAAAAGTGATATTTAGTGTAGTGAGAGGGAGAGCCAATGCCGACACGGGTGGTGAGTCATTCGTGGGTGGTCCGTGGTCAATTTACGTTTGACGGGCCATTCGAGGGCGGAAGAGAGGGCACCGAACCGCTTCCATTGATACCTTGCATCACCGAAAGAGCATTCAACATTAGTTTCTCAACATTGATGAGTTTAGATTTTACCTCGTCCGTGCGCGCGTTGGTGTATTCTCGAGTTTCACGAATAATGTCTTCCTTGAAAGAGGAGAGTTCCAATCGAATTTGTTTGCGGCCTTCTTCCACAATCGCGGTCATCTCCTCTCGAAGGGTGTTGGTGACTTGGACGTTGGCGGATCCGTTGTGTTTGCCTTCTATCTATCTATGTAACCATATAGTGACAATGTTCTTGGCTTGGAGGGCATGGGTAATGGCTACCGTGGTATCATTCACGCTCATGAGAATGGATAGTTGTAACAGGATTAGTGTCAGAGCATCCTTCTTGGCCCTATCAGAGGTGGGGAAGTCACGAGAACTGCTAGCTTTGGCAGAGAGGATCTCTTGAAAGGTGGTGACTTGGTGTCTTTCCAGTTTCTTGGCTTGTTTGGGAGTGGGTGCGACGATCCAGGCATGGGACTCCGCTACCTCCTTCTGTACGTCCGTCACTTCAAATTTGAGATTGCTAGTGAAACCATTGTGTACCACATCTTGGAAGAGTGCTCGTGCGGTGACTCCCTTCAAGTTGTCACTCATGATGCGGACCGAGAGGCCTTGCCGAGCCACCATATGCCAAGATTTGCACACTTTTCCCAAGGATAATGGACCCGTGGGATCAAGTGGCAAAATAAAGTAACGAGTGCCGCGGAGGAGTACTAAGGCATCCACCTTTGGGTGGAAGAAGTGGATCTCGATAATCCTTGAGAAGACACCTTTCAGCCCCTCCTTCTTAACTCTTTTGCAAAGAATTGCAAGAGGGTCAATAAGTGTAAACTGTAAAATTCACATTCGCAAAACACCCAAGACTCACACAAGTCTTCATATGATTCTAAATTCTTCCCGGGATGGTCTAACGTCTAGTGTTTAGGTAATTTAATCTAATTATCTCATAAATAGTGTCTTCTATAATAAAACTTAAAGCTATAATGCATTCTTTTACAGGTTTTGGGTTAAACAATCTACACTCTTTAACGATTGGGGATTTTTATGTTAACCCAAGAAGAAGAGTGATTGCGACAAGAGCCTAGCTCTTTGTCTTTGTTGTGTGTGCCCAAATCTCTAACTATGCCTTGTTAGGCGAATGGAATTTATTCATTGCTTAACTCATTGCTATGTTCGTTTATTAATTTTTCGTTATAATTGAAAAATTTACTTCATGCAATTCGCTCCATCTTTAATCACGTACGTCCACGGCTAAGCTTTTAAAACTCCAAGTGAATTCCACATCCAAACACATTAACTTAAACAATCACACTGGTTAGAAGTTTAAGAATGATTCTTTTTGAGATCTATACTCTAACACATTCACTTTCAATCAAATTTAATTCCTTTGATTTAATCCACTATACATTACTCTTAAACTTAAAGTAATTGCATTCTTCTAAAATAACATTACTCTCTTCGATGCAATTAATTTCTTAGGATTATTTAATGCACTTCAAATGTAAGAACTCTTATCTTGTAATTCAATTATTATTATAAAAATTCTTAGTCACAAATATTTTTAGTTTTTTTAATATGTTTTATTTTCTTTCAATGTCACTTATTCAATAAGTGCAACATTAAATCTTCTTAAATTGTTTATTAATTTAAGATATTACAATCAATTAAAATTCGACTTCTTAATTATTAAGACTCACTTTCACAAGTCACATGTGCAAAGTTACTTAATCAATTAGAATCAATACAAAGTTACACAACATAATATATATTAACTTAAAAATTCTTACAACATTCTTACACACTATAAGAAACCCGTGTTTTTTGTAACACGATGAAAAACATGCCTGAACGTCAAAAGTAATATGTTGTTGCGTCAATGTTGATGTCACCTAAAGTCCGTCAAGATGAACAGGCCAACAACATCAAAAAAATTGTCGTAACACGGTTGTCAACCTCTTGACATCCAACTAAACCTTGCTTGAAATATGTGGAAAAGGGCTCCACGTGGAGGGGGGCCCATGTCCACATCAGCTATGTTTTCTTTTGGGTAGCGCCACGCGGGATTTTTTTCATCCAACTCCATTTTGAGCGGGTAGTGACGTGGAATTTTAAAAATTGCTGACTTGGACCCGAAGAATTATGATGTGGACAACCCACGTCAGCTGACGTCATGCTTTTAGAGCATTTTTCGTCCATACAAGGCTGTTAGTTTTGACGTTCGTTTTGACATGCTCGTGTTGCTCATGACATCAATCCTGACGCTGGCGCATTCTGCCTATATGTTGTCAATGACCTTTTTCATGCTGGAGATCATGTTCATTTAAACATCTAGCATATTCTTCTGGACGTTTTTCTGAACATGTTTCTAAAAATGATTAAAACCCTAATGTGTGATTTGGCGCTTGCTGGGGCAATTGATGAACGAGCATGGGCATTCAGGAAGGATTTAGGGTGCCTAAAAATTGTTCTTCAGACTACGTCATGGGTGTGCGGCGACCTAGGTCACAGCTTCGGCGCTCAAGAGGATCTGCAGAGCTGGAGTTCGACGTTGTGTGGATGGGAGAGCTGTGGATTGCAGCTTGGCGCGACCTACGCCACGAGGAAGAATTCGGCGCGAAGATGATTGCGAGGTGAAGCTCCGCGCAAGTTCGTATTAGAACCATGTACCTGCAGTTCGATGCGAAGACCTCACGACGTGTTTCACGAGTTCTAAGTAAGTGGAGGACGTACCGGCCTTGCTGCTGCAGCGCCTCTCCGCGGTGGTGAATACTGAACTTGGCTATGGCTAGGGTTTCCTGGCCATGGCTGAGGTCAACTATGGCTGGGGTTAGCCAACTATGGCCAAAGCTCCCCCTGCCATCGTTCTTCTTCCCTTTGAGCTCTCCCCTTGCCGTCTTGATTTGCCGTAGATCACCTTTCTTGCTCCCAACTAGCTCCATCGTCACCGCTCCATGGCTCCCGCCATAGCTGCCGCCATTGCTTTGCTCCATCACCTTCAAGTTGCCTCTTTCTACTCCTTGTTGTTCTCCTAATCTCCCTCCTCTAAGCGTTGAAGTAAGCTTTGCCGCAACCCACCTCCCACTTCTATCACCTAAGTTCAATTTGCTCTCACCCACACTTTCAAAAGTAAAGTGTAGATGCTGTGGAGGTTGATTGTGTGTAAGTCGCCCTTTGGCTCTTCCTTCCTTGCCACATATTTCATCCACTACGGATGAAAGCTGCTCATTTCCTCAATTTTTGGCTTTTGGGCAGCGGGTTGCAATCATTCCACAGTAAAATTAAATGCAACTGTGGCTGACGTGGACATCCCGTGTTTTCTATGACGTCACAGTCTGACGTGGTCACGTTTCTTTTGACGTCACCAAAAACGTGCATGTCTACGGTGACATCAACGCGTTTTGTCTTTAACAAGAACACGTTTGATGCAACGTCAAACTAAATTCGAGGTACTGTAGCAATTTTTCGACAACGTGTGACATCACAGAAAACACAATACGTAACAGCCTTGACGACACCAAAAACATGGTTTTCTTATAGTGAACCATCGCAAGAATTGCTAACTCCAAGCTAGGACTCACAATTGCTTCTTCAATGTGGTGAATTCAAAATGAATTCCTACTCCACTTAAGCTAAAACTATGAAGAGACACTATTTCTTAAAAGGTTTCTTCATTTTCCTTCCACCTCTTTAAGTTTTGCTTAAACCCTTTCAACTAATTAAAAGGTGTGTCTATTCTTTTAAGTCTTTTCTTTAAGTCCTTTCATACTAGCATTATTTCCTTTAAGCTATTTTAAGCTTTTCACTTATTTTTAAAGTTTCTCTTAACTTTTACTATTAACTAACTACTTTTTTAGTTATTTTAACTCTTTTAAGCTATAAATTTTAGAAAAAAGCTAAAGTTGGCATTTAGGCTCTACAATAAGATTAGTACCCAACGGTATGTTCATGTGTGCAAGTCTAGCTTTAGCTAGTTTTTTAATGTCGTCATGGTATAGAGGATGGTTAGATAGTTCAAAATATATGGCTAGATCAAAGTCATATGTCAAACCGGTCTCCGGGTGAGTAGAGATGTCAAAGAGGACTTGAGTGTTATTGAAGTGTTGTCCTTCGACATCGTCATTTCTTGTCTGGGGATATAGTACCTGTGGAATCCTGGGGTAAGCTATAGTTGCCTCTAACGCCTCTTCCGTTTCTCCTTTGGGTATACTTCTAGTGAACATGTCTCTCATAGTTTCCCCACTATGGAGGACCTCTTGGCCAGCATCCTAAGCTAGTTTCTCCACGGTGGGGAAGCCTAGCCAAAACTTGAAGGTGGTGAAGTCAGGGACTGAGACATGGGATATACCATGGGAACTACTCCTAGGCTTCTTGGCAAGGTGTGGGGTGTCTATATTGGAGGAGGTGGAGGTGTTCTCTTTCGAGGGCTTTTTGGTGTAAAATGTAGGGTCTTCGACGTCCATTGCTACTATGTCTAGTACTGCTGGAATCTGGTCCGTCATGTTTGAGGAAAAAATAGGGTCAACACTAGGCTTTTCCTTCCTAAGTTTTGTCCAATAATGCTTTGGTGAGATAGGGAGGTGGCAATTATGGGAGAGGGGAGGTCGTAGGAGGGGGGAGAAGTGACGGTGGAAAGTCGCAAGGGATGGAAGAAGGTCGCAGGTGGTTAGAGAGGGGGGTTGGAAAGGGAAGGAGGTAGCAAGAGGGAGGTTGCAAAGAGTTAGGGGAGGGGGTTGCGATGGGACGAGGGTCGCATGAGGGAGGTCGATAGGGGGTGGGAGGTCGCTGGAAGTGGGAGGACGTTGAGAGGTCGCTGATGGAGGGTCGCTGATCGCCTACTGCTCGGGGGGCTATGACCATTGAGGTTGGTATAGACTGTGTGGGATCACGGGGAGGTTCTGAGCATGCGCTTTCGCGCGGGGAGTCTATGGGGATACTAAGTATTGCGTTTTTACGAGGGGAGCCGGTGGGGATACTGAGGGAGCTTGTGAGGGTGTTGGGACGTGGTTTTCCTGTAAGGGTGCTAGGACGCGGACTGCGTGTGAGGGTTTTGGGTTGTGCTCCGCCTATAGGGAGTTTGGTTACGTGCCTCTTGGTACTTGTCTTCACACTGTCTTCTATTTGCGCGGTATTTGTTTGTGTTTCGCCTGTGGGGATCTTGATTTCGTCTTGCTTCGTACTTGTGCCCGTCTTGCTTGTGCTCGTCTTGCCTGGTGGTTGTGTTTTGTCTGTGGGAATCTTGATCTCGTCTTGCTTGGTACCGCATGCACAGTATTCGCTTGCGTCCTGCCTATGGGGATCCTGATCGCGCTCCGCCTGGCACTTGGTTCTTGACGCGCAATGTTCACTTGTGCTCCGCCTTGAGGGATCCTGATCGCGCTCCGCCTGGCACTTGGCTAATTACGCGCAGTGTTCACTTGTGCTCCGCCTTGGGGGATCTTGGGCACATTCCTTCTAATACTCGTCTCCGCCTTAACTGCTACTTGTTTAGTGCTGACTTCACTTGTAGTGGTGCTCTCGTTCCCTGTGAAGTCTTGTTGCTCACAGCTTATGGTACATTGTTGTGTGCAGCCTTCGGCGCCGGGTGCCCTGCTCTGGACAGTCTCTGTACGCAATCTTGTGGATTTGCTACGCCGGCGGATTTGAGTGCGGCAGATTTCGGTGCGTGGGGGGCTGGAGGAGGAGGGAGTGAGGGGAGGAGAGAAGGGTTGCGAGGGGGTTGGTTGAGATGGATAGGGTCCTATTGTAGAGAGGGAGAGGGGGAGAGGGGAGGTGTGGGGGAGAGGAACCTGTTGTAGAAAGAGGAGGATTGTGAAGATTGATAGAAGTTGAGGATTTTACAGGTGTACTTACCTTCTGTTTGAGCTGTCTTGTGCCTTCGTGCTCCTATGATGCTTGTCGTTGTATTGATGTTGTTGGTCTGGTGTGGCAGATTGTCTGCGGGTGCGTGCGGAGTGGCTCCGGGTTGGCGTCTTGGTTTTCTCCTGGTGTTTGTTGCTTAGATCTGCAAAAAATTTGCCAGCGCTGCCGCATGCGGCGTGCAGATACACGCTTTCTATGATTGTGCCTACAGGTTAGAGGATTAGTGACATGGTGAATGTGCCTAGTGTGAGCGTGGGTTGTGGACATGTGATTGGTGCGTGTGATGTGCCTATGAAGAGAAATCCCTAATATGAAAATACAATGTGATGAGTTAAGTGTAACGTGATGTGGTGGAGAGTTGGTGCCGGATACCGGTGTCGGGTTGATTTCTTGCTCAATCTTGTGTGTGGAGTGTCTGGGTTGGGATGGATGAAGAGGCTTGTAAGAGATAGTAGATCTATTGTAACCTCACCAGGTCTGGGTCAGATCTGACGTCTAACGGTTCGCAGATATGGATCTATGCACCAACACAAAGTCCTCACTTCTCAGATTCACTTTGCATAGATCAATCCCTCTTACACGTTTCGTGGACAACTAGCCTCAGATCTGGTGTGCAAGCACTTTCCAACACAAAAACTCTGCTTCCCAAACCTCTCTGCAACTCAGGTATGCAGTTTTTGGGGCTTCTCAACAAGGCCAGCCTCTCTTGTCGCCCATAAACCTTACTTCTGAGGCTAAGTCCTACCTCCTCCCTCACCAGAAAATACGGAGCTCACCTAGCCCTCATCTCTCCTTCCAATCCAAGTCCTTGAGATTTGTCATACACATAGAGAATATTACCTTCTTTGTAGATATAAAAAAAAATCTTGTCTTTAATGTAAGAAAGCATTTTAACTCAAGTCAAACATTTTTACACATTTTGGACAAGCGAGGAAAAAAACTTCATCTTTTTTACATAAAAACTAGAGATCTTCGTATTTTTCATTTTTTAGTTTTTCCACAACAATATGTAGTGAGAGCCTTTTTAATGAATGTTATGATTATCATACTAAAATTTATTAAGTTAATAAAAAATAAAACATAAGATGGCACATTTTGAACCTCTACTCCTTGCACACTTGTTTGGAATATGCTACACTTCTTCTCTACCTCTAAAAATTGGTGTACATGGAACTAACATCATGTTGAATGCAATGGTAAGAGATTTAGACCTTGTCTAGTGCAAAAATTTGATACCAAGTGAAGTCAAAGTCTGTTGATCTGTTGATCTGTTGATCCACTCTACGCAAGGATGAAAATGAACCATTTTCTTGACTTCAAACACTATAATCTTTCAATCCCTTTGGTCAAAGTTGATGAAATTTTGGGAGTATGTTACTTAGTAAGTCCTAATTGAGATCTTATGGTAAAATCCATAATTATAAGTTATTGTTTCCTTCCTTATTCATTGCACTAGAATCAACGATTTTGAAGCGTTTTTGGTGTGAAATTGTCACAAGGATTGCTATCTTGTGAGCGGTAAATGGTGACTCGTGAGCACTGAGCATTGAGCAATCAAATTTAGGGTTAAGGTTTAAGGGTTAAGGGTTTAGGGTTTATATATTAGGTTTTACGGTGTAGTAATAGGTGACACTTTCATATTTTTGAAGAAAAGTACAAAATAATTATTTTTTCTCCTATTTTGTTTTTACTCACCACTCACCGCTTATTGTTCACTGCTCACAAGACAGCTTCGCTCAAATTGTCACGGTTCTTTAGGGGTTAATACATTGAGGTATTGAGTCACTCGCTTTGAGAGAAAAGAGAAGAGAAAAGTCGCGCCACAAAGCTCCTTGCTCAATATCAATCACTCAATATATAAAGTGGAGACGGGTATGCTATGACCTTGTGGTGGAGCAACGAGGTGAGGGGAGGGGCGAACTTTGGCCGCATAGTGGTGATCGAGAATAAGAGTTGTTTTTTTGGCAGCGCCAAGCTACCCAAAACCATACATGGTCATTTCAAATCAGGTACCTCCATGTAGTTGAATCCAACATGATTATTGGCTTCCACAATCTGGCCCATGGATACAACTTTTGTTCCAACAACTTGCCTTACAATCCAAGAACCCTGTCATTCACAATAGTATAATTGTCTCCAACCATCCAAAGAAGCTGAGTTTAATCTTTGTGTAACTTCAAGTTATGAACGACGCAATCAAAAGTTTGAATGTTTGCATGTTGAAAGGAGATGTGGATTTTTTTTAAAATCTCTACATGCACTCTCTTCTTTGACCTTCTCACTGTAGGTTAGAATGATCGTTGTTAATTGCCGTTACATTGCGGCTTTCTGGAATAGCACTTAAATTTCTAGGAGGATTCCTGACTTTTGTAGAGAAATATCATGGTGCTTAAGTTTCTACTAATTATACTCAAAGTTGCTACATTGCTGCATTGGAGACAATGAGTCAATATTCTAGTCTTCTGAAAATGGGCAGCATGACAATTTCTCTTCTTAGTTCACGTGGAAAAGTGAATCAGACTTTGACTCCGTTTGCTTGGATCCAAGGCATCATATCAATGGCGAGCCTTGACAAATAAAATGTCATCTACAGTCTAACTTTGATAATATCACACCCTCTAGTATACCATCTGAGACAAGACCACATAAACAAGGGCTGAGGTAGCGCCTTGACGGGACATCGATTTAGGGAACAACTAACGGAGAGCAATTCTCGTAACATGGAACATCAAACAGGGAGCGAGGGGCGGATTCAATAATGTATTTTCCCGACATAGGCTGTGGGGAGGGAGGGTTTGATATTAGGTTCGGCTACAGTAAACAGGGTTAGGGTACATGGTTCGGAGATAGGTGGGAACAGGTGGGAGGGAGGGTTTGACGTTGGGAAGACTTGCAAAGATTAGAGGTAGGGCTTGCCGAGGTCAGAGAAGATTTATGAATTTTGCAAAAAAAATTTACATATTCAGATTTTTTTTTATTGGAGCAAGAGTCCACAAGAGGCAAGGACAATGAAATAGAAACATGTATATGTGTCATCCATCTGGACAAGGTCTTTGTAACTATCATCGTTGTAACTTGTTATTGTCACAATTACACTACGGATTTTGAAAAACAAAGTGATATTATCAAGGGTGATTGGGATATTAACAAGGGAGTTTTGAACTAGAAAAATTGGTTTGAAGGTTTTGAATGACAATATCAAGGTGCTCTATTAACAAGGGTGATATTATCAAAGTTAGACTATATTCGCAAGACTTTCCAAGTACAAGAATAGAGCTGATGCGGCGTCACAATTCTCCTAATGAAAATATAACAACGGGCACATTAACTGTAAAACATCTTCTAACAACGTTGAAAAAGAGAAGTATTACGCATAAGCTTTGTTGTGGAGAAGTTCAGATGTAAAATGATAAAAACATGAAAAACAACCAAGTTTCCAGTTGATGGTTGCATCCTTATGACAGCAATAGTCCTTTATGAACTAAGAGCATCTCCACCCCTTTCCATGCCATCCCGGGGGAAAGGGGTTGGAGATGCAGCCTAGTTGCTGGCTTTACGGTCAGGCTGCCAGCTATGGCCTGTACTCCCAGCCGGGGGCCAATGGCAGGCCATGCCAGCTGGCCGCCCCTCGCTACAACGTGCCATTGTTTGCTGTAATTGTTGCAATTTTAATTTTAATTTTATTTTTATGATAGTTAAGTGTAGTTAAAATTTGAAAAACAAATGGAGCAACCACTCCTGCGCTACCTCATTGAAGCACAAGAGTGGTACGCGCTCCTAAGATAATGGATTAGGCCCGCCAAAATTTGCAATTTCCTCGGACCCGTGCTAGCTCGGAGCTGCCACCGTGGCCAAAATGGCGGGCCCCTAGCAAGTGGTGGGGTGCGTGCGACCCGCAACCCACCAATCCGGACTTCTTTGCAAGGGCCCAGTGCCCCGTGAAGATGCTCGAAGCACTACAATGCACCTCTCTCCAAAACAAAAAAAATAAAATATTCTCACAATACACTTGACCCTTCTTTGACGCTTTTTAGGCAATGAGTGCTAATAACAACTCAACACTACACCTAGAGCTTGATATGCAAGCCAAAAAAGATGGCACTCAGTTGCAGTGAGCACATGAGTGCAGATGGAGTGTCGTTGGAGCCCCAAGGAGACGTGGTGGGTCCCACCAAAAAAAAAAAAAAACTAAAATGTGATTGAAAAAGAAAAATTATCAGTCGGTGGGAATGCATTGGGAACAGTCTCGGAACGAGATAGGAATTTACATGGGGCTCACTTGGAATTCATTGGGAACCTAGTTGGAACACATGGGAACTCAATGAAAACACACGAGATGAATGTGAAGGAGTATACAAATGATTTGCAACCCTCCTCCCATGTTTCGTCAGGGCAAGCCACTGTTACGACGTCCATGCCTCACATGTTGCTCAGCCACAACGACCTTTTGAAGGCGAGGGCGAATTGACTGCCTCGCTGGAACTTACCCCAGGGGACTACGAAGTGGTGGGGCCAAACTGGCCCCTATTTTGTTTTTGGATGGGACCTATTTATAGAAAGGGAGGGTCCTCTACGGTACACAATGGCCGTAGGCTCCAAATTTGTCCAAAAAAAAACTTCTGGACCCCCAAAAATAAGAGGGCTAGAAAAATGACCCCATGCAACTAAGATGGGGCCCACTTTGGATAAGTCCCAGCGAGGGGGTCAATTTGCCCTGGCCCCTTTTCAACATCTCTTCCTCGCTCCAGGAAATTTGCCCACACTGCCATGAAAGTAAAAAACACAAACCCCTCACTACAATAAAATTTATGTTTAGTGTAGTGGTACAAATAGTGTACTTACCCTAGTACACTATTTGTAAAGAAGTTGACAATTGGTGTTAGCTACCAATGTCATTAATGGAACCTTCACTCAAACCCCAATCAATCCCACAATCATTCCAGCCCATGCTTCTCTTCATTTGCAACTTTCAAATGGTCATAACTCATTCAAAACTTGTCCAAATTGGGCAAATGAGGTGTTTTTTAGCATCTACATTTTCTGTAGATGCCAAGAAAACCTCATATGTCCAATTTGGGTTTATAATGAATGAGTTGTGGCCAATTGAAAGCTGCTAATAAGATTCTCTGACAGCCCTCGACTGCTGGACCTTTTTTTATACTTCTACTATTGATACACTAAATGTGCACAAGTGAAAAAAATTATGTTGAAATCATTACTAAAATTGACAAATAGTGTAGTAGTTGGCATTTAGTGTAGGGTTTTGTCACTACACTAAATGTCTTGTTCGCAATTGGTGTATGGGTTTGCATTTAGTGTATACTACACTAAATATAAATTTTAGTGTACTAAGACACAGATTTTCGATAGACAATCAATCTTTTTAGCAGGAATCAAGCTGTGGTTGCGCCAACTCACCAAAACTTGGTGAAGGACTAGAGATGTGGAAACTGTCACATTCAACGAAGCTTAGAGGACCGTAGACGAAATGACATTCCTGCTGGAGGGGCTGCGGCGAGGGATGGCTTGCGGGCGGACACTAGGAGCACCTCCACCGCAGGCTCCCATCCCGGTAGACCTGTCAAGTTTGATGGGTCTGGAGGAAGGTGCTCCCCCACCCCACTGGTCGGGGCCACCAAACTAGTCAGGCGGGATGGAGAGAGTTGGGAGCAAGCCTGGAAAAGGAGAGAATATGGCGGGGGACTGAAAATTTCACCGGGGCTAGGCCACCAATTTGGTCCTAGCACGTGGTGGAGCAACAATGGCTGTGGAAGCGGCTGCCACTGGCAGTCCATTCACTGACGCGTTTTTGCATGGACCCACTGCAGGGCGTTTATTATGAGAGCCAGGTTTCCATGCCGGATAACCTTGCTCCCGGCTGGCGCTGCGCTAGGCGCCCTACTGCCCAACCACGGGGCACGGTTCAAGGCCAAAACCCAGGGCAGTCTCCAGCGGGCTGGCGCGTCCCTCGTGGAGGTGCTCTAATGTAGCATATTAAAACTTTGGCTGACTTAATAAATGATTCAGTGAGTGGACAAACAATTGCAACATAACCAACAAAAACAGAGACTCCAACAACTGTAACAATAACCCCTCAAATTTGTCCCATCATTGTGCACCCAGATGCCGACTTGGCACCAGACCACGAGGCACGACCAGCCTCCAAGCCACGCACAGAATGCGGACACAAGGCTCACAAGTGCCATGCCAGGTTGTCTCCATGTGCCCTCGCAAACCTGATTCCCTCCCACATCCCCACCGCCCACACCAAGATCCCACCGCCTCTCGCCACCGTCGATCCCGAGGTCCGATCCGGGTATCACCACGTTATCACCATGTTGTCACCCGGGTAACCGCCCTAGTATCACACCAGCATCGCCAAAAAACTGCAACCCAGAAGACGACTGCATAAGCGAGCCAGGCTTGAGAGTTAGTTGACAGTGGTTACGGATCTGGAATCTACCCAGAGAGTGGACGGAAGGAATTGTCAAGAGCTGTTGCCACACTCGTCAGCTTCAGTCTTGCGGTTGGGGTTTCGTCTTTTGGAGTAGGAAGAGAGGTGAGTTGAATTCAGGAGAACGACGATCAGGAGTGCGTGAGTGGAGCGACATTGGCCCTGTGTACTGTCGTCCAGCTCTTTACTGATTGGCCTGTGTTTTGAGAATGGATTCCTCTATTTGACAGTCATGTTTTTTCTTTTTTGCTCATGTTTGTAGGGAGAGATTTCTTGAATACATCGAAACAACGAGCCGGCTATGGCGGTGGAAGAGGTTGAGGTTGCTGCTGCGCCTTTGGCAATGCCTGTACGCATTTTCTCTCTGCATCTTTCTTCTTTCGTAGGACGAAACGTGCCATCTTGTGTCGTAACGTTGTATTGTTCCTTACATGCATTTTTGTGTCATTTTATTATTTTTATTTTCTTATGATTTTCTGCGTTCGGTTTCCGTTGTTTAAGACTCGTTCCTTAGCTGCACTTCAGCCCTCTCTGTCACACTTTACGGAAACCCTTATCTTGGTTGACATTCTAGTAGGTTGAGAGGTGCTTTTTTTTTTGGGTTCAGGGATCTTGAAAGATGGTTATTTTTGTAGTCTTAGTATTTGTCAGGTGCTTTTACGAGTGTCTGCGATATATTCTCTTGGTGTATATCTTCGCAAGTCCCACTCCTTGTTTCATGTCTTATGTCAAGGAACCTATCAATGGTACGTGTTTGATTTGTGTCATGCCTCTGTTCAGGTTTACAAAGTTGCAGATCATCAAGTAGCTGGCCATCGATTTGAGGGTAAAGCTCCTAAAATGTCTCTCGCACATTCAGTTTTTATGAAATATTTGGGGTTCATGGAGGTAGTGTATGTGATGGTGATGTCGGGGTATCTGTGATGGGATGTTGAATGACATAATAGTGGAGTTGTTAACAATATTCAGGGAATGAGCTACTTCATCCAAGTGAATGTCAGCCACTTGAGTTACCATTCTTCCACCTTGAGTTTTCTACTCACCGAGTTCATGGAATGTATGATGATGTGTCACTCTCTTCTTGAACCTCGATCAACATTCTGGGGAATTAGCATTTCACCTTCTCAAGAGCCTAGAATGTTAATTCTTGAGATGAAGGAACTTTCTCTTGGAACACATTCTTAGAAAATTGGGCCTGGCGTCTACAAGCTGACGAAGTTTATGGTCTGACATTGGGGACTGGTTTTGGTTGACTCACAGATGGGCGAGTAGGTTCCCTCATTGACGATGCTGGTCGGTTCTACAAGCCCTTGCAAAATGGTGCTAGAGGTGACAAGGAGGTTATTTTTTACAACAGGTTTTGGTCGAACTCGAATGTGCCGCCATCCGTTAAGAAGTTCGTTCCCGAGTTCTTCGGTACTGTCGAGATCGAAGCTCCAAATGGTTGTGGGCTAGTATGTGGTGAAGTCAATATCCTTCACAGAGTCTAAATTCATTGGTTTTAAGGCTATGAACACTTCATTTGGAAAAGTGAACATTATTCTTTTGTTACAGCTGAAATGCTATTCTCCTTTCAGATCCGGTAAGCCTTAACTCTGTGGTCTTACGACATGCGATCATGGAGGATCTGACCCATGGATTCCAACGCCCGAATATCATTGATGTGAAAGTAAGTGATACTAATTATTTTGATGTGAAAGTCCAACCGTTTTTAATATGATTTATTCGTAATGTATATGAAAAATCTAATCGATTTGAACGTTGAAAGTAGAATAATTTTTATTTCTAGTGATGCTGGGATGGTTCCAATGGTGTAGAAGATTTGAATCATTGGTTCATTTTACGGCAGATGGGAGAGCGCACATGGTACGCTGAGGCAGGTCCCAAATATGTCGAAAAGTGCAAGTAAAGTTTCTTGCTCTTTACATGCACATTTACTTTAATTGTTGTTAGCATGGTTCTTGTCGCGAGTTCTTTTGAAGTTTTCATTTAAGATTTGATTCCTCAAGCTTTTTAAGCTAGTGTCACTATTCGTACTGGTTTGCCAACTGTGTATGTTGCGCTGACTGCTTTTCTTGATTAATTTCTGGCTATCATGTTTCTCGGTCTTCTCATTATGATCAACGTGACCATTAGGTTGAAGGACAAGGAAACAACCTCAGAGGCTCTGGGCTTCCGGATCTCCGGAATGCAGGTGACGTACCTCAATCTACTGGACAGAGAAAGCTTTGCTGATATTGTAATTGTGGCTGAAAGAGGAGAGGAATGAACTGTGTTGCTTTCAGTCACAAAAACCAGATTTCATCTTTTATCGATGAAATCTTTTATCGTGTCCTAATACTGGATTTAACATATAAGAACATTAGTTTAGAATTTGGCCACTGTCTGTTTCTCACGATTGCTGCCACATTACACTACCAGTAGATATCCTGGCAACGTCGCCAGGAAGACTGATGCGTGGAATTGATACTGACGGGAAATGATTCTCTGGATCAGGTTTACGAACCGAAGAAGGGAGAAGTATGGAAAGCCTCGCGATCTTGGTGTAAATATTTGAAACCAGATGAAGTTCCAGTGGCACTGAAACGTTTCGTTTCCTCCAACCCATCTGCTGAGAAGGGATATGACGGTGCATTCGCCAAAGCTGTGTACAGTGCTGTTCTCAAAGAGCTTCAAGAACTCAAGGCTTGGTACTGTTCTTTCCCAATTTATGATTGTCAACGTTTACGATCTATTACTATATCACATACGTGACTACTGTGAAAAAGTGTGACAGGCCTGATATCTATTTCTAAGTTTCTAAGAAGTACTTGTAATTTTCCAGGCTTGAGGTTCAAACGAGCTATCACTTTTTTTCGGCTTCGCTGTTGTTGATCTACGAGGGTGAGCCGACGATTCCTCAAGCTGTATCAGTCAGGCTTGTCGATTTTGCTCATGTCGTCTACGACAAGGGCGTGATAGACGAGAATCAATTGAGCGGCTTGAAGGCATTCATGAAAATGCTGACGGAGATCATCGATTCCATCGACACGAAGGATTTCCTTCCATTGTGAATAACGTCAACGTCGTCGTTGCAGCGGCTCAGGTTGGTTGTTGGGCGAGGTACGCTACGCTGAGAATATCTACCACTTGCCAATTGGCCTCCAGATTTTTTTCTGCTTCATACAAATAGGCAATGTAACTATTTGAGTGCTCTTTTGTTTACACTGGAGCCCGCTTGGCTGAGTCATCTACCACTTTTCTCCACATTGTCATTAGATCTATACCTGGCAGTTGTCTCCTCTTCCTTGTCATGAGTGGTGGTCTTGTAGCTTCCTTAGTCTCCTCATTGCCGTTACGTGGAGTTGTGATGAAATGTATATTCTATGTAGATGATGATGTGCATAGTAGATTCTTCTAGAGCCTTGTTGTCCTAATAGATGTAAATCCTTTACCACCCAGGGATGTTTATGGAAAAATCAAGATTTTTGCTCAGTTTTTTCTTTGAACCGGATTTGATGGAAATAAAATGCCTTATTTTAGTAGCTAATCTTACGTAATTG
The DNA here is from genome assembly GCA_963971425.1 of Bryoerythrophyllum caledonicum. NCBI lineage: Eukaryota > Viridiplantae > Streptophyta > Bryopsida > Pottiales > Pottiaceae > Bryoerythrophyllum > Bryoerythrophyllum caledonicum. Next base: position 7,458,091 of record OZ020524.1, read on the forward strand.
TACTCCCACCATGACCTAAACTTTCAGGAGAATTTGCACAACATCCAACTATTGATGGAATAGGTTATAGTGTTTAAAGTTACCATTTATTGGTAGTGAAGATTGTGGAATTTGGAGGGTGTACTATTTTAACCATCTATAGATTCTTGCAAGAATTTTTTTACTTTGAATAATAGCGGTTCACATGTGCAATAGGTTGATAGCTTTGCATTGACATATCACATGTGAAGAAAATATTTATACACAATTATTGGTGATTTTTTGCTTTTTTCTACTTGATTACATACAAAAATGTTCCAACCTTATACAAATCAAAACAAAAGTTTCGTATGTGAGGAGATGTCTCACATCAACAATCACATAACAATGAAGAATGTCTTAAAGATGAAGTTCAACCAAAATTTAAGACCAAAATCAATGTGCATGTGTGCAATACAACATAGTATGAGGTATAGTATTCATTGTATTTTAGTATATTTGGTGTATTTTGTGTTATATTCCTAGCATTTTCAAAAGTTCAATAAATTCAAATCACGATTTGATTGGTGGAGGTTGTTCATGTAATGAGTGTGCTAATCTAAACCTCATAACTTGAAGCCTAGTTCCTCATGGATTTTGTGTCTAAGTTTGAGTACCTTCCCACTTCTTGGACGCTAAAGGATTAGCACCTTCGAACTTCTTGGGCACTAAAGCGTTAAGGCCTAACATCCATTTTGGGCACAATAACCTCTACAAGCCATCTCCAAGGAAAATTTAGTGGTGGAGTAAGAAGGGCAACTACCGGGATTAACGCCACCAAAAACGATGCAGACATTGGCCAACTATAGTGAACTCTATGAAGTCGGTTCTGATGTAATGTACCCTCTGTGTAGATGATGTTCTCCATCTATTTTGCTAACAGATTCTCGCAAACCTTGTGAGCTTGTAGGCCTTGTAGGTTAAGTGTCAAAAGGCCATAATCAACCTCGTCCCACAAAGACTTGTGATTATCAAATCCAAATAAGTTGTAACATAAACTGAAAGGCCTTAAGCAAGCAAGCATCTAAAGTTTGTTAATTGCTCTACAAGTTGTAGGATTCAACAACTTCTTGTTCACAAAATCAAGAGTGGTCAAAACCCAAATAATAACTCTTTACACTCACCCCTCATACAAGATATAGCTAAATATGGCCCCACAAAATTGTCGTGGTAAGAGTTTTGTAGAAGTGAGAGCTTACTAGAGAATCTAATAGAGGACTCGGTAACTTCAACACGTCAATGTGGAGCAAGAGGGGCATGAGCTAATGTGAGGATCTATTGCCAAGAGCTAAATCATGTTGCTGGATTAACACGAGACATTTCATTGTGATATTGTTTTGTTCACTGCATATTGAATTCTCTATTCATTGTTGTCTCTAATTGTAGTTTGTGCGTAGATAGGAATATGGGGAAAGACCATGATGTAGGTGCAACCAAACAAGGATGTTTTGCTTCCAATTTAACTACCAATTATTGAAAATGATGCAGCGTGTTGTGAATTCCTATAAGATATTAAAATCAACTTTTGTAGGTCCCTTGTAGACTGATGCATTCTTAGGTATAACCAATCCACCATATCTATTGTCACCATTTGAAAATATCTCATACCAACAATAAAGTGTAAGGTAATTTCATTAAGGACTACATAAAACATCTAAATATTCATGTTATTATTCTTAGTCTTTTGCTCCAATATCTCAGCATCACCACAATTTGCCAAGGTTGTTGTGAAAGACATTGTCTATGGTTTCAAAAGCTATCATACATTGCTCTCACTAACACAATCATTTAATGATTTGGGATTCTTGAATCTTTAGGTTTTTGGTCATTCTAACAACTTTGGTAGCAAATGACTTTGTTATTAATAGTTGAGTGTTTTAATAGCCAACTTTAGAATGTCCATGACATTCTCATGGCATAAGCCATTCTCATGGTCAAGCTTATCCACATTAGTTGCATCATATGTGTCTTTCAACATCCTATTTTTGCATTGCTATTTAAGTTTCAAAATAGTACATATGCTTCATTTTATCCACATGCTATGTTATCAAACATTCTTAGAAATAGAAAATTAGACATCCCATATACTAAGTGTTCAAGAGAAAAACAACTTCAATTATGGTGACATTGAATAAAAAAAGATTGACCTCCACCCCCATCTCTTGTGTAAAAGTTTTTATATAATACTATCCTATGCTTGAGATTGAGGAATTTCGCTAGAACATCAGAAGAAAAGAGAGGCATAAAGAATAAGTATTTATCTTTGACTTTCATGGATGATGAAGGAGTAATAAGAAAATAAAAGTCAATCAGAACTGACTTCTTTAGCTGTTGTCAGTACAAACACTTTAGTCAAACCAGAGAATTCTGTGCAGAACTAAGGTTGGATGACCTATAACCACCACGAATCCCATAATGGACAAGGTAAAGTGGACTAAAACCACCACAGACCCACCCCATTTCCGAAATTTTAGAAGTCACATATGATTGGGTGTTAGTTCATGATTTGTTCAAAGCTGCCGGTTTTTAGTCAATGCAGAAGTGGTTATTAGTACAACTTAGTGTGGAAATAGAGAGTTTTGTAAGTCGAGGAATGGGTCACGGCTTACTATCCACTTTGAAAATTTGTAGCAATTTCAATATGAAGAAATAAATGGTCACGACAATTGCAATATTCATGAAATCCTATTTTGAATTCCCAAAAAATGTCTTACCACGTATACAAACGCTATAAATAGATCAGCAAGCTTAAGTTGGTGGTTATAGGTCATCCAACCTTAGACTGTAACTTTCATCTGAATTTGAATGGAAACACTAAACCTTCCAAACCATTGAAGAGTTTCTAGCGTTGATTCGCATCACTATGGATGGAGGCCTCCAATTTCTCCACATTTATTCTTTCGACTGCACATCTTCTGCACAAGGCAGTATCATTCAACTGTGAATGTCTTCTTTACATCTTACTTGATATCGAAAAAAACTCATTACCGATCTATCATCGGAGGGTCCTGGGCAAGCCCTCGTTACCAAGAGCCTCTCCACAGCTGTCTGTGCAAAACGAGATTGTACTTTTCATCAGGATTTGAATTGACACACAAAACCTTCCAAACCGTTGAAGAGTTTCTAGCGTTGATTCGCATCACTATGGATGGAGGCCTCCAATTTCTCCACATTTATTCTTTCAACTGCACATCTTCTGCACAAGGCAGTACCATTCAACTGTGAATGCCTACTTTACATCTTACTTGATATCTAAAAAATTCATTACCTATCTATCATCGGAGGTCCCTGGCACGCCCTCGTCATCGACAACCTCTCCACTGCCGTTATCGACAGCTCTTCATCGACTACTACTTCAGATACATTACCCGGAGAAGCAAGACTCGTCAAATCTGTAAGGACCGCAAAGTTTCATCAGCAGCGTACACGGCAATGTCAAAAATCATGTGTATGACTGTCCCAACCGACATACACACTGATAAGCGGTGCAATTCCAATATTATGGGCTTTATCCCCAATCCCCATCACTTGCCCCTTCCAATGAGCAACGGCCACTGTATCTACCAACCATCCATTCACCAAATGTACAATGGCAAATATCAGCACACCATACATTCCCAGATCGATCAACTGACAGCAGCACCCCTTGACCTGCACACTTCCACACCTATCCCACCGGCTTTTTGCTTTACCACACCAATCCCCAATTTCACATGCACACGTACAGCTGCGACCACAACCCCTCGCCCACACACGGCATCCATTGATCACAAGCCATACATATCTCACACAAGGCGGAGCACCGACTCCACCACGACCACACCGTCAAGGATCACCAACACGACACAATCAGTCCCGCCATTACAACATATTACAAAACTTCCACGCTCACCCGCCAGCATCGATCTGCCGTCGGTCCAAATCTTTCTCCACGCTCCCGTGGTAGGGAGAAATCATCACTGTTCCACCACTGTATCCAAATTGTTCAATTACTCTCCACCTTTCACACCCTCCTCACAACTAACCATTACGTCTCCCGGCAGCCGGGGCCGCATCGCCCACACGCCTCCCCATCAAAATTGCCTACTACCGTACTGCGCCGGTACGTGCAAGGGCAGCGGCACCACCGCACCACACCGTTCCAAATTCAGTCGCTCAGTCAAATCAATATTAGTACCCATGTTCCACAATTAGAATCGGCAAAACAAGGACTACCGCCATGTAGATGTCGCGACCCCCAAAATTCCTTGACAACTTCCTGCGGTGCACGTGCTAAACGCAACCAAAATCACACCTGACCACCGAATTCTCTAAATTGTGCGTCATATTTTCAAACTATCATCACAGAGCTCTCACACACTCGCTCCGCCTAAACTCTGTATATGCACACGATCTCGTCCAACCGCCGCCGGTCTGCGCTTTACTTCGCCAGCTCCGTACGCAGCTGCTTCGCGGCGTTCACCAAGTTCGTCAGTGCCGGAACCACCTCCGCGTACTTCCGGGTCTTCAGCCCGCAGTCCGGGTTGATCCACAGAACCTTCGACTCCAGCACCGCCAACATCTGTCCACCACAATTACCACCACACATCCCAAATCCGTCAGCCAAGAACAAATCTACACACACATCCGACAAATCCAGTACACAGACACCTCCGCCCACCATCAATGCAAGATGCATAAACTACCTTCCGAGCGCGGTCCGCCATCTCCTCCGTCGGGGGAATACGCGGAGAGTGGATATCGTACACGCCCGGACCGATGCCCGCGCCATAGTGCACGCCCTCCCGGAACACTGACAGCAGCTTCTCGTCAGACCGGGAGTTCTCGATCGTGATCACGTCCGCATCCATGTCGATGATGCTGTGGATGATGTCGTTGAAGTTCGAGTAGCACATGTGCGTGTGGATCTGCGTCGTGTCCTCAACACCGCACGTCGTGATCCGGAAACCGTGCACCGCCCACCGCAGGTAGTCCGCGTGCTCCGACTTCCGCAGCGGCAGACCCTCGCGCAGCGCCGCCTCGTCGATCTGGATCACCGTGATCTTCGCACGCTCCAGGTCCTCCACCTCGTCCTTGATCGCCAGAGAGATCTGGTAGCACGTCTCCGAACGTGGCTGGTCGTTCCGCACGAACGACCAGTTCAGAATCGTCACCGGACCCGTCAGCATCCCCTTCATCGGACGCTTCGTCACGCTCTGCGCGTACGTCGACCAGTACACCGTCATCGCCTTCGGCCGCGACACGTCCCCGAAGATGATCGGAGGCTTCACACACCGAGAACCGTACGACTGAACCCACCCGTTCGCCGAGAAGCAGAACCCGTCCAGCTGCTCACCGAAGTACTCCACCATGTCGTTCCTCTCAGGCTCGCCGTGCACCAGCACGTCGATGTCCAGCTCCTCCTGCAGCTTCACCACGCTGTCGATCTCCGCCTTGATCGCCTTGTCGTAGTCCTCCTCCGAGATCTTCTTGCTCTTCACCTCGCGACGCACCCGCCGAAGCTCAGGCGTCTGCGGGAACGAACCGATCGTCGTCGTCGGCAGAATCGGCAGATTCAGGGACTTCTGCTGCTCCTCCAACCGCTGAGACACCGGGGTCGAACGCCTGTGCTCCGACCCGGACAAAGCTGCCGCCTGTATTGCCCCCCACAAACCCACCCACTCACGACCTCAGTCACGCCCCCCACAATCATCCCACCCACACCGCATCCACCCTCCCACATCCCATTCCATTCCATCCAACACCTACCGCTTCCTTCACCGCCTTGTTGTGCACCCTAGGCGACTTCCTCCGGGACTCCTGCGCCGCCGCATTCGACGAGAAAAACTCCTCGTCCTTCTCACCCGACACCGCCTTCGCGATCGCTACCACCTCATGCAGCTTCTGCGCAGCGAACGCCATCCACGACTTCAGCTCCGCGTCCAGCTTCGTCTCGTTCTTCAGGTCCACCGCACTGTGCAGCAGCGAGCAAGACGTCGACACCACCACGTTCTCCTTCCCCAGCTTCGCCTGCAGCTCCTCCACCACTGCCACCGACGCCGCCAGGTCGTTCGCCCAGATGTTGCGCCCGTCCACCACTCCCGCGACCAGAGTCTTCCCCGCCGGCAACCCCTGCTCCTTGATCAGGCTCAACGTCTTCGACCCGCGGACCAGGTCCACACCGAAACCCGCGATCGGCAACGAGCACAGAGTCCTGCCATTCGCCCACACCATCAGCACCATTCGCACCCTCCTCCCAATTCCCCCACACCGTCAAAAGCACAATCTCCCAACACAATGCCACACCCACTGCTTACTTGTACGCCTCTGCCGGCAGGTCCGTGAAGTACGTCTCCACCAACAGCTTCACTCCAGACACCTCGCTCAGCGCCGCGTACGCCTTCTCGAACGCCGCATACTGACCGCCTTCCAGGTCCATCACCAGCTTCGGCTCGTCCAGCTGGATCCATGAGGCGCCCGCTTCCTTCAGCTCCCCGATCACCTCCCTGCCATTCGCCACACACACCCACCATTCCACCATCACAACACTTTCATCACCCCACAAAACAGAAACGCACGCAACCCGACTCCACCACTCACTTGTACACCGGCAGGACGGCCTCCAGCAGAGACAGGGTGTCGAACCCCTTCGGCGCGCTCTTGTCACCCTTCGACAGCAGCAGGTACGTCACCGGACCCACCAGCACCGGCACCGTCTCCACGCCAAGCTGCACCCCACAAAACCCGTCAGCCACACCCGCACTCCCCACAACCACCGCATCCGAACCCCACTCCCCAAAACTTACCGCCTGCGCTTCCTTGTACTCGCTCACGGCCTTCCGCGAAGAGTACACGAACTTCGTCTCCGAGCTCAACTCCGGGACAATGTAGTGGCTGCACCGCCCACGCCCACACATTGCCGTATCAGATCCCACAAATCCACAACCCATCCCTCAAAACAACACTCCACAGTGTGCACCCTGCCGACCTCACTCCCCGACGCACCGGCCCCTCCCCCCACTTACTAGTTCGTGTCGAACCACTTCGTCATCTCCATCGCCGGCTTCGTCTTGTTCCCGCGCGCCATCGAGAAGTACACATCATGCCCGATCTCTCCGCCCGTCCACTCGTAACGGGCCGGCACAGCGCCCACCATCGCCGTCGTGTCCAGCACCTGGTCGTAGTACGAGAACGTGTTGCTCGGGATCATGCTCACTCCCGCCGCCGCCATCTGCTTCCAGATCGACGCGCGCAGCTCCTTCGCCACCTGCTCCAGGTCCGACGCCTGGGTCTTGCCGTCCCACATCGACTCCAGGGCGAACTTCAGCTCCCTCTTGGGGCCCATGCGGGGGTACCCGACCACGTGGGAAGCCATCTTCGCTGCCTTTCAAATCTCTACACAACAACAACGCCACACCAACGCAACTGTCAGAACTCGGATACTACACAACAATAGTATGAATATACAGATCCAGCTTCTATCTAAAGCATAGTATCGATTATGTCTTTGCAGTAGCCACAACGACAGTGTCTGTGAGCTAAGTATGGTCTACCATCGAAGGAATGTGACCCAAGATCGAAACCCCTGCAGAGATCTGGCCTCAACTGAAAACGCCCGTTCGCACTGTCGCTGTATACAGCACCCTCCCGATGACTCCATTGAAGAGGAGGTTAAATTTGCTACCAGAGACGCTAACCGTACGGGAAGCGCTGAAAGAATGCAGGAAGGCAAATTTGATAAACAAGCCACCGCTTCCAAGCAGAGACGAATTCCCTTAGATCTCATCCCTCGTAAAACCTCCCTGATTTAAAACTCCCAACACTCCGCAATGTGGGAAACGAATGTCGCAGGAAATCCCAAAAGCAACGGAAAGAAGAACAGACACAGATGTGTGGCAGCGCAAGCAATGTACCTGAAGGTGGAGTCGGAGACGGCGGAACCACGGGGCCGGGGGACGCTGAAGGGAAGAGAAGGGAGGAAAGGTGATCTGAGCTCTTGAGACAAAGAGTCACAGTGCCTGAAAGAGCAAAAGATTGAAGGGCTGGTGCAGGGCCAGGGTTCTTAAAGCGTACCGTAGATCTCTCCCAGGTGCCCCCTGAGAGTCGCTGTCGCTGCAAGCTGGCCTCCGTGCTATTTGCGCGTGTACGCTACAGTGCTCTTGCTATGAACTAAAGTAAGTTAGTCGCTCCCCATCCATGGCATTCTGTTTTTACCCTTTCCTCTCAAGTTGCAGGCCACCTGAGGCGTTTCTGGCGGGTTTGCAACAGCGATGTGCTACCTGGCTGGCCACTCGATCTGCGATGGCGCCTCCACTGAAGAAAATCATCATGGTGCTTACAATGCACAATCGCTTCTCTCATCCCCCTTCATCATGCCAGTGCCTTCGTTCAGTCGAATAAGTTGTGGCGCCAGTGGATGGGTCTGCTGAACTTAAGGTATGGACAAAATAAATAATAATATACATATTTTTTCAGGAATAGCCTGTCAGGTAGAATCACAATCCCAACTCAAGTGATTTCATGTTTTTTTTTTTGATGAAATGTGTATTAGTTATGGATTTTTATAGTGTGCTATTATGTTTAGTCGGTGGCTGTCAATAGGTATCCCTCATTAGCACCGATCATCTAAAGTAAGGGGTCTGGACTAACAGCGAAGGTAGAGGCACCCAATTTTGATCACTTGTGCCAGTTCAGGACTCAAATGACATTGTATGTGACAAACACATATGTAGAAAGATGCGGAATTAGGAATGAAACTCAACCAATATTTTTTCAAATTTAATCACAAAGATTTGGAATTGACATAGAATTTAAAAGCCCAAAAACCGCCGGAGCCCATAATCAAACTGTAGAGTAGGTGAGATTTGGTGCCCTCCTTTGCCCAATGCCAACAAGTGAGAGTGAGTAAAAGGGAGAAGACATGCCATGGATAACCAACTCATGGAAGGTACCCATCGTCGATCGGCCATGTTTGACTTTTGAGGCAAGGCCACCAATGAGAGCTTGATTGATATGGAGCAACCCAAAATTTCACACTTCATGACCCAATGCCGATAATGACTGGTGTTTTTAGAATTTGAGATATCGGTTTTGGGTCACTTCATGCACCGTTTCATGCATTTACCAATTTCATGCACCATACCATGCATACTCTACTGATCGGAATTGGGTGCCTCTACCTTAATCTCCATTTGGAATTAAATGGGGTCGTAATGCAATGGAGGGGCATTGTATAAACCTCAATTTTATAGGTGTCGCTTTTCTTCTTTGGTTGGTTACAAGCAGGCTACCATAATACGGCAGTATACTGTCAAATGATAGGAGAACTTTGGTCTCCTCCTCAAGGGGTAGACATTGTTAAATAAGTGGCCATCAACCAATAATAAATCATGATCGGCATGTCTTAATTGTGGAGGAAGTGATTCGTAGTTGTTTGGAAGTGTGGTTGACGTGTCGGTAATAAAAGTACATTATTCAGACGAATAATAAGAGTAATTGTTTATACATGCCTAATTTTGATTCTTGTGATACTATGGTAGGTTATATAATTATTAGAGAATTTGGTCATTGTCGAGCATCCTTTTGTGTTGGAGCATTGACATGGCATAATGAGTTGTTATGGTGTTCATGTTTTTCAGTGCGTTTCTCAAGGAGGTGGTTGATATTTGAGCCATTTAAGGACGAGAAGCCCGTAGGTGGTCACGCTTGGAGGTATTTGCAAATTGGTGGACCGAGTCTTTATCTTTGATTGATCCGTGACCTAATTTAAGTTCTTTGGATCCATGCGCTTCCAAAGAATGCGGTGAAAATGTGTGCCAGAGTCTAACAAGCAAACTATAGTGATGTTTGTAGTGACCAATTGAGATGGAACGTACCCACTGTGTAGATGATGTGTCACCAGTTGCGGTGAGCGGCATGATATTTGTTGTATCTCAGTGTATTTGATGTATTTTGTGTTGTATTCCTAGCTTTTCTAGGAGTTCTACTACTCTAAATCATGATTTGATTTCTGGAGAGTGTTCATGTAAAGTGTGCACAAATTTGAACTTCACATTTTACAACCTAATTCCTCATGGATTTCATGCAAATTGAGTTTAAACACCTCCAGAGTCCCACTTTGGGTCTCGTGGGCATTATAGGGTTAAGTTTTTTGGGAATAGGTTTTTTGGTCTAGGTTTTCTGGTCTGTCGATACCTCATTAGTTTTTAAAGCTTATTTTGGGGTTTAGATGAGTGACTCTTGTCCAAGGTTTGCGGTCTAGAACTTACTTTGAGACCAAGGTGTAGGATTTCGTGATTTGAAACCAATGTTTAGGGTTTAGTGATTCAAGATCAGGGTTTAGGGTTTGGTGCCCAGACCAGGCTGTAGGGTTTAGTGATTCGGAACCAGGGTTTAATGTTTCGGAACCAGGTTTTAGTGATTGGGAACGAGGGTTTAGTGATTGGAGACCAGGGGTTAGGGTCTAGTGATTTGCGAGCAAGGGTTGGTAATTTGCGGAAGAAGAAGATGCAGTGGGAGGATTGGAGTTGCAGCTATTTGGATTGATATCTTACCTGGCGCGCATGATGTGCACATTCCTCTCCAGACCTCAGTGCCCAATCCTCCTCCGTCACCTCAGATGCGCAAGTTCCTCCATGCGCATGACTGAACCTTCGTTCCTCGTCATGGCGGACGAGAAGATGAAGCGGCGCCCCTTCCGGAAAGTGGAGGTGCGGGCGGTGCCGCTGGAGGCGGAGCTCACCCCAGTTGCGGTGAAGGATGAGGAGGAGATGGCGCGCATGTGGCAGGGGTTTGGGAGGACCAAGGAGGTGCCTGTCTTGGTGAAGAAGCTCATGGAGAATACCAAGGCGTTGGAGTCGGAGCTGGGAGAGGAGCTCAAGTTTGGTGGACCCAGAGGATCCCTGAAGGTTAGAAGAAAAATCCACTTTTATTGCGTTTAGGATTTAGGGTGCGGTTAGGTTTGGGTTTAGGTTTTGATGGTTTGTGGCTTGCAGGGTGAAGCTGGGAAAACTGAGGATCGGAGGCACCGGGCGTTCTACCACACGCTGTCTGATTCAGAATCGAAGCTGCAATTCTTCGCTGCGCGTCAAGTGGCGTGTCGTATTCTTGGTAGCCATGGTTATCTTTGTGAACATGTAAGGATTGTGTTTTTGAGGAAGCCCTATTACTTTTGACTGCTAATTTTGTCTCCAACACGTTCAATACCTGTTTGGTATGGTTCAGGGTTTAGGTTGTAGGGTTTACATTCTGGTTGGTAGTTGGCTTATTATCAAGTCACATTTTTGCTTGTTGCTAACGCTCCAAATCCCAATTACAGTACGCATTTTTCATTGTGAAATTTGTGAATGTACCATCATTACTGATTTTAATAGGGTTACGGTTGTGCATGAGTTGGGCTGCAGTGCTGGCTTCCGACGCAGGACTGTATGTGCGAAGCGTTAGTGAGAGGATCATTATGGCAGCGTGTGCGTCTTTGGGTATACATGCACCCCAAGGTATTGATCCAATGGCCTTTCTTTTGTGATCATCATATCAATTATGTGCCTCTTTCGCCAAACTAAGTGGAATTTTCTTGCGATAGGACTTTCTACGGAAAAATAACACGGGCAAGCTGCTGTGGCAAGCTCTGGGAGACCAGGTGCAGCTCTGTGTGTGCGGTATACCATTACATGAAGATGCGATGTGGGCTGCCCTTCAGCAGGCAGGTTTGATACTCCTTGACACAATTGAGTTGTTTGTCAATTCTCCCAAAGTTTGAATGATAAGGTACCCCTCCTTTGATTCATTGTAGTATTCTTTCCTCACTCTTAATGTCTATGGAAGAGCTTGGTGGTCTCTCAACACGAATCCTTATCAAGTATGGAAGAGCTTGGAGGTCTTTAGAAGTAGTTTTAGCCGCCTTTGAGAATGAAGAGGGAGAGGTCACGTTGTATCATGAATTGTGGCCGCCTTTTTCCTCCCTCTTTGAGCCGATTATAAACTAATCGAGAGGTTGATTTAGTGGTCAAAATCACTCATGGAATCTTTGCTTCATTTTACAAGCACCTTCAAAACTTTGATACTTATCCCCCACTTGTAAAGGAAAATTGAATATCCCTTGTCACTTACTCTTAGAAAGTAGGAATGTGATTCCTGGGCTGGAATTTAAGGCTAATTTGCTTCCTGTTATCTCTATGTAGGGAGGAACCATGTGTGGTGTGTTTACCCAGCCAAAAATGAGCATGAGATCACCGTGAGCCAACTAACTGCAGCACAGTGCTTTAATGACGAGACTCCTGAAACGAGCAAGGTGAGTACATGCTTTTTATGTCCTAAGTGTAGATGAATGTTCAGTCTAGGAGTTTCTTGTGTTCTTTGATTCTAATCCTCGGTTTTTGGACTCTGCCAGTTGCAGCTACTCCACTTCATCATGATCGATGGGACATGGAGCAATTCTAAGGCTATGGTCAACCGTCTTCAGGTTCTTTCTGGAAACACTGACATGTAATCTCAAAATCATATTTTTGTCCAAGGAATCTGAAGGCGAGATTCGGTTTCCACATTGCCAATTGTGCTATCTCGTTCTCACCAGTTTGTATTACTTTCATATTTTAACATGTATAAATATGTCCTATATATTTACTTAATCGGTATAAATTGCATCTTAAAACTTTTGCATGTCTCCAAAAACCTTATAATGTATTGAATATGGCCTTTTTGGTGTTCATGATCAATAATTAGTGGCGCTGTCTGTAGGAACGAGCATCTGCTGTCTGGGAAGGGAGAGGAATGCCATGCCTGGCACTTTCACCAGACGAATTCTCCTCAATTCATGGTCTCCGGTAAGTGGCATCCCATCATTTATCCGATCGGTCACCAGATGAGCCTTGAGGTACCACAAACTCAAACCAGAATATGTTGAACTGTCAGAAATTTCATTTAAGTTCCAGAGCCAGGACAACCTCTGCTGTTATTCGGTTACTGGCCTCTATTCATGACAGTAGGTGAAGGGGAGCATCTCACATGGTAAACAATGCGCATTGCAGTCCTCAGCCATCATTAGAGAAGACGTGCACAGCTGCAGCGGCGGGCCAATTGCTGCGAGAGCTCAACCAGACACCCACATTTGCCGGCCATGGGTTGGACTTGACCGCAGACATCATCGACGAGTCGGTGGATTGTCTCTCCGAGGCTTTGGTAGGGAGACGCCGCAGGGTTGGGCGACCTATGACACGGTCTCGGAGGTGTGATTATCAAAGTAATTAAGCATCCCCCATTCTTCATGTTTTTGTGACGTATAGTTCATCAGGTTTTGTCACAAATTTCATTCTGGAGTGTCATAGTGTATTTTGTGAATAATGATACACGACTCCTGTGAAATTTTACTGGACTTGTCACGGGACTCGTAGATTTGGACAGTGATTTAGAACGTGCCAGTGTCCTAAGGTGGAATTTTCCAAGTGTCGACACTTAGGATAGGATGGGTTTATTGGAAAATGAACATATTTGGAACAGTAGCGAAATCTTTGGGCACTATACTACACTAAAATTTTAGTGTAGTATACACTAAGTGCAAACCCATACACCAATTGCAAACAAGGCATTTAGTGTAGTGACAAAACTGCGCACTAAATGCCAACTATGACACTATTTGTCAATTCTAGTAAAGATCACAATTTTTTTTTTACTTGTGCACATTTAGTGTATTAAATAAAAGCTCCAAAAGTTGAGAGTTGTCAGAGTATCTTATCAGCAATCTTTTGAAGTGCATAAATCACTCAAAGTTTATCCAAATTGGGCATATGCGGTAGTTTTGGCATCTACATTTTCTGTAGTCAAAAAACACCTTATATGCCCAGTTCAGACAAGGTTTTAGTGAATTATGGCCATTTGAAAGTTACAAATGAGGAGAAGCATGGGCTGGCCATTGATATGTAGTCAGTTTCTTATTGTAAATTAAGACTAATTGTCAACTCATTCACAAATAGTGTGCTAGGATAAGTACACTATTTGTACCACTATACTAAACATTTTTTTTCAGTGTAGCGTATATGAGCTTGTGAAATGAGCTTTGTAAATGTCTATGCACTAATAACGCGTGTATTGTATTTGTTTCACTTTCAAGCTAGTACCATGTTGGATTGGATGTTCCTTGTGGGTAAATCTCCGGCCTCGGTCAAAGTCTCGTGAATATCTCATCATTTCACATCTTGAAGAATTACAGCCAATGAGAAACAAATTTGTGGCGGATGAAGAAATTCACTCCCAAAATGAGGTGTTGATCAGCCTGTCGAGAGGGTTCCCCAAACTCCCATAGGTACAAGACATTGGCAATCAACAGTGGTTAAAATTCCACTTATGCTGAAGGCTGCTGAACGCCACAATTTACTGAAACTCGGAAGAATATTTAGTCACAACATCCAACACGTATTCCACGAAACTACGCGCCCTACCACGTGCACAAAAGCTGCTAAAAGAATATTGAGAAACCCCTGTGCTCGAATGATATCGGTACAGGGACTTCGAAATCGTCCCAACTAGAACGTGACTGACGTCGTCACCACGTATGGGAATCGTTCCTTATCGACGTGACTTGACGTACAACTACAATTCAGGTGCTCACATAACCTTGTGGTTACTCACATCGACATGAATATAACGGATAAACGATGCTGAAGTTGACAGAAAACACATTACTTCCTGACAATCTTTTATGGAGAGAAGGGGATTCCAGCGGCAGGCAACCAGTTGGAGCCCTGAATGAAGCTGTTGACTGAGAACGCCTGCGCTTGCGGCGTCGTGAGCTGGCTGGACCAGGTGACACGGCTGTTGAGATTCGCGGCGCCTGGGCCGTAGGTGCCGAACTCGGCCGCGAAGAGCGTGGACAGCGCGAAGTTGCCGCTCCAGGGGAGCCAGCCCGAGGGGTCGATGATCTGGTCGATGTACGTCCGGATGAACACGGTGCGCGAGAACGTCTTCCAGGGCCGCCCCAGATACGCTTGGTGCGCTTCTCGATTGACCTGGAACATGGCCAAGTACTCCGGCGTTCCGGTAATGGCGCAGTCCTGGAACACGAGGCCGGTGGTTTGCCCAGAGTCTGTCCTCCCCTGCAAAACAGTGGATGCAGGGTGAAGGGAAATTATCATTCGATTCTTCATAGCAGGGTGATTCTTCACTTCAGGTGACGTAGCAAGGGGGAGAAAGTCTTACCTGAGCTGTGAGTGTGCTTGTGGTGGCTCCTGGTGCGCCCACACGGACAACTAACTGCGAGTTCTGGAAAACAGCAGCCGCGTTTCCGAAAATGAAGTCCACTGTTCCGGAGACGTACACGTCCTTGTAGAACTGCCGGAACGAGTGAGTGTAGAGAGAGTCCTGGAACCCCACCACCGCACAGCTCTGGATGGCGGACTGGTCGCTGTTCACCCGCAGCGCCACCGCCTGTCGCCCTTCCGGGCCTGCTGTGTTCTGAAACGTGATCCCCCTGGCGATGAAACCTTGCCCACTCACACCTGCACAAACAAATCCACGCTCAGAAAACACAAAAACTCAGCTGCACCACGTCCCTGAACAATTTGGCAAGCATTAAAACTGTTGTGTAGTCACCTGCACTTTGAGTCAGATTCTCCCTGACTTTTCATTTCGAATATCTAGAATCAGCTCTAAATAGTTCCTTATTGAGAGGAAGGGGAATAGACTCCATGGTTGATCCCATGCAAACTCTTTCTCTGCTCTTAAAAACAACGACATCGGCTTTAGTTTAACCCCTAAAGGACCAAGTGTCCAGAAATGGAATTTGAAGGTTCGGTCACGTTCCTATCATGTCAATTTCTATGAAATCTTTATTGTAGAATGGCATTTCTAAAACTTTAGTGGAAAAAAAATTGTTCTATGAAATATTTTTTTTTGAATCCAACATTTCATGAAAAAGTAATAGAATTTTCAATTTCAAACGGAGAGAGTGGGCATGTCGGGCACCTCCAAAAACTTTTCTTAGGACACTATTGAATGTGAGATTTTCAATTCTAGCAAGTAATATTATTTCCTTTCATATTGTCAAAAAAATTCTTGTCTTTAGTGAAAAATAGCATTCTAACCCAAGTCAAACATTTACACACGTTGTCGGGCAAGGAGAAAAAAACTTTTTCCTCCACTTCAAATGCTATAACCTTCAAATTCATGCGGTGGTTTGCATCCAAAAAAACTATGGTATGTTCATATAGAAGTCTATTTAAGATCTTACAGCTACAAGTGCAAAATTTTACACAAAAATGTGGTTTTCATGGCTCTTTATGGTAGTGGCAGTGTTGGACTGGTTTTTCCTTCTATAATGCCTTGGTTCTTGAGGGGTTAATGACCACCAGGATTTTTCCTAGAAGGATAAGACGATCAAGCTCTTCTAGAGATTATTTAGAGTGAGGAAACAGCATGGTAGATAAAAAAAAATGAGTGACTTTGAGTGACATTACAAATTTCTCTCATTTCGGCTATGGGTTTTTCTTACCATTGTTTCGAATTTCTGGTTACCCAACTTGATGGTGGTTGCAGTGGTTCGAAGGTGATAGGTGTGTAAAAAGAGAAGTGTTGGGATACTGACCAACAGTGGCAGTTGCCCAGGTGATCATGCCTGCTTGTGAATCGCTCCTGCTGCCAGTGATGATGGTCTTGTCCGATCCGTCACCCATGAACATCAGATTCATCTTCTGCTTGGGAATCCTCACTACTTCGTTGTACACTCCGGCCTTAATGTAAATCACGTACCTAGAAAACAACAAACCATCATATCAAACATTCAAACAACATACTGTAGGGCTTCGAGAAGGCTATCAATTGATCCCGGTTTGCAGAATGCCAATGTCTTTCACCCTTTTTCTCTGGTACTCGTGTGATAAATCTAGCAGGATCTGATGGTACCAAAAACTAGCTCAAACTAAGTCTGAATCCACTACTTATGTGGTCATAAATCTAACATAACCTGCCACATCTGATGGTACCAAAAACTTCAAGAGTTTGGATTGCATTCAGAAACTCTAGCACAAAACCCACCGAAGTTGTGACCATGAAAATAAAAACCATCTTCAAACTCTACCTCGTGAATTTACACCTGCAAAAGGATGCAAGCAATTTCAGTACCTCTGCGGGCTCCAGTCGGGCGCAAGATCAACAGCACGTTGGATACTGTTTAAAGGAGAAGCCAAATCCACGGTGACCGCGGGCGCAACGTCCAACCGACCTCGAAGGAGATTATGGTCTCTGGCAGACAACCAGTGCGGCAGTTGCTTCGACTTGGACTTGTGAGACCGCACCGAGGAGTCGTGAAACCTGGCGCTAATCTGGTACAGCATGTGGTCCTTGCTGAGCGGCGGCGGCTTCCACAGCGCCGTGTTTCCACCGTAGGTTACCAGCGCGTCCGTCATCGCCAGAGCGTTACTAGTCATCTCCTGCGAAACATCCAACCGCCCCCTCATCTCTCCGATAAAAGGGAGGAGATAGGCGACTTGACCCAACCCCGCGTTGCAGTCGCTTGTGAAGGTTAGAGCGCCGCTCAGCCACGCCTGCAGGTCGTTGAGGAACGGGGAGTTCATGGACTTCTGGACATGGAATTCGGCCAAGTCGGTGCCCTCGCTGCACATGGCGACCACGGAGGTCAGGTTGGGGTTGCCCACGCCAGGCGCCAGAGTGGCCAGCGCGGCGGCGTCGGTCAGGGACGCGGTGGCGGCGGTGTGCGCCACGGTGACGGCTATGGCGACCAGCTGCTGCGGCGCGGCGGTGGCGGCGCGCGGGTCGCTGGTCAGAGCTTGCAGGCAGGAGCTGGGGAAGTGGGTCGCCGCGCACGCTTCGGTGATCATGGTGGGTGGCGCCGCAGCAGCTTGCTGAAGGTGCCGCATCGTTTGCATAGAGACCACATTCCCTGCAGCGTTCAGGAAACAAAGGAGCAACAGAACGACATGCGCAGCCATCATCGATCACTGGTTCGTCTCCAAAGAACTGGCTTACAATGGCATCATCTTCTACCCCAAACGATGGCCACAACGGCAACAGTCCCACTACATGCACACCCCAGTCTACTAGGAATCTGACGATGGATCCCTTGCCCTGTTAACTACTGTAGCTAGTGGACTTGAGGCTCTCACCGCTTACTGGTCGCACAACTGGCATGGATCCAGCTGCAGTAGCTAGCAGATGATCGGTCACCTCATCCATAAACAATACCAACATACAGGAGCTAGCGTGCGCGTAATCCGCCATTCTCTTGATCATAAGAAGAGTTGAATGTCCTGCTGGCGTACTATTGGCACGAACTCAGCCTGGCTCACATGATGATCGATTGGCCAGGTTGTCATTCATGCTGCACTGCCACTGGCAACCCGGTCAGCTTCTTCATGGGGAGTGTCAGCGAGCAGCTGCCGTTGAAGCTGGCCTGTCATCCAGAGATTTTGTGATAGTTAGCCGATGCTTTGGTGATAAAGTGTTGATTTGGGTATGCTTTTTTCCTTTGCTTGCTCACCATTCTGTTTTGTTTGGAACTGGCACCCTATTTTAAGTGTAACAAAGAGTGGAGCCCGGGAAATACGCCTTGCTGCAGCTGCCGCTTGTACTTGGAGCTGGTCGCCTGGCTTCACTCATGTGACACTCGCCGTTCAGATCTCATCAAGCACAGTCGCCCATGAGCACTGCCAAGTTCCAATTCATCTTTCACACTCTGGCTTGTACAGTCAGCTCCTTTTACAAGAGCATCTGTTACAAGAGCCATTTCATTCAATAAGGTGAACTCCCCATAAGTGACAAGTTAAGTAATGTGCATGTATGGAGAGAGGAAAACTTTATGTTTATTTTTCAATGATAGCCAATAGAATTAAAATTTCAATGCATGTGATTTCATATTTTTCAAATGAAATGTAAACTCCTTGCGCATTTTCAAAGTGTGCTCCCATGTTTAGCTGGTGGCCACCAATAGGTACTGCAAGAAGCGCCAACCAAAAGTAAGGGGTTCTAGCTAAAAGCAAACCTCCATTTGGATGGATGAATGGGTGGTAAAGGGATGGAAGTGGGATAGATATACCTCAATATTATAGGTGTCAATTATGGGCTTTGGTTGGTTATGAGAATTGCTATTTTGAGAGTGGTAAATGGTGAGCATGAGCAATCAAATTTACGGTTTAGGGTTAAGGGTTTATATTTTAGGTTTTATGGTTTAATAATAGGTAACACATTCATACTTTTCAAAAAAAGGTACAAAATCATTATTTTTCAAAAAAATAAATTTCATGAAATTTCATTATTTTTTAATGAATTTTTAATGGAATTTATTGGGATGCCTTTTGCCGTGGCTATAGGTGAACTATTCTTACAAATTTAAGAAAAAAATTATAGAAGGACAAGAAAATGTAGACCTTGAGCTGCATTATGTTTTCTTAAATATAAAACTGGCACCTATGGCCGTAGTTTACATTTAGACTATTTGGAGAAATTTAAAAACAGAATGAAGAAGGACTAGAGTTGAGGACGAAGGTTCCCAATGACCTTCTACAAAATGCTCTAGCTGTCAAGTGGAGGAGGAAATTCATAATTCAATAATAGAAAATATCGTTTGTAGCTTTACAATAGTAAATGTAAATGTCAAAATGAGATGATTATTTTTTTTAAAATTTAAGTTATTTCAACATGGGGTTGATGCGGTAATTCTATATCTAATGTCAAAATTAAGATATTAACAATAATTAAATCCATCCATCAGCGATACATTAAGGAATGTAGTGAAGCAATTGCAACTGTGACAACCACAAATCAAAATCGTCATGAAATAACCAACACAAAGAAACAAAATGGAGGAATCACCATTCCTCTCGAGACAATTCATCGTTGCTAACCTTGTGGATAAATGGTTCATCACTACCTGATTCACTATCATCTGAATCAATACTAGCCTCCTCTATATGTAGAAAAACCTCCATTCCCAAGACCAGTCTAGCGGTCAATGGTCAACGTGGAGGCGACGGCTGCGCTGCGAGTACGACAACGACAACCCCTGCATACTCCGGCAAGATATGCAGCTGCTCCGGACTAACAAACACGCTTGCCAAGCGAGCCGGCACTGCAATCTAAGTTGTTGATGGAGAAGCCATCAACGACGGCAAGAACCATTTGCAAACAATTATTATTAGAGATGCGACTTGATAGAATACAGTAACAAAAATCAATTTCAGAGAAAGAGAGCTTACTTGCAAGTTCTCTTTGGCGCAGTCTTAATCTCAAGCTTGTCATCACCATCTTCCAACAGCGACTTGCGAGAAGGCTCCTCCGCAAGCTCTACATTTGCAAACTCCACCTCCAGCGTGACAGGGATTAGAGGTTGGAGCACCTTGTTAACCAAATCCTTGTCCGCCTCCAAGGCAAGGATATGGCGCTTTGGGGCCTTGCAAGCCCTTATGGATGCGCCTGGAAAAAGTGTTAAAAACATTAGAGGTTGTAGTTAGAATTATAAAATCGTAAAAATGAATTAGAGAAAGTAAGGTATCAACCCGTAGAAGCAGTGAGGTCCATCACAATCTCATCGTCCTTTATGTAAAGATCGATAGGAGCCTCCATGAGGTTCTGAGACTTCTCTCTTACATCCCATTGTGGTGTCTTGGTGGAGGCCCTCAACGTGAGTGAGTCATGGGTAATGAAGTTGGTCAAATGACCGTCAACCGATAACTCAATTACATCCGCCACAAGCTCCATTTTGTCGTTGAAGGCAAATGGAACTGGCGGATTGATCTTCCTCACAAAGCACTTGACCATGAAGGTCTTGTGCGTGCGGCCTAGGCTTGCATCGGAGAAGAGGAGAAGTCCATTGATGGCAAACCACTTTGCCTCCTCTTGGAAATCAGCCCAAGAAACCAATTCATTAGAAATGAACCTTAAATCTGGGTCCTCGATCTGGCGTGGGCCTTCCACCATCGCGCCATGTCCCTTTAAACCGGCGGAACATCCTCCAAAGATGCAACAAAATCAAACTCAGCAAAGATAGAGAGGGCAATGTGGCACAATACCTCAACGCCGACGCTAGACTCGGCATCCTTTACCAATGGAATGAAGTAGATCGTCTGCGAAGGCTTTGCGACGTAAGCTCTATTTCGATTGTTGGCAGATGGAGAAACGCCAAGCGTGGTCAGTACGGGTGGTGGTTTCGGAAACGCTTCCAAACCTACCACCGACAGCAACTTCTCGGGCCCTTCTTTCGCTACCAATGCCGCGAGCTCCTTGTTCCTGAGGATCATATCCTTCCACTCCTTCTTCGCAGTTTCCTTCTCCAACCGTGTGGCCGCCTGCTCTACTGCCTTGGCTGCAATTTTTATTGCTCGCTCCGTTGCCCTTGCCTTGGCTTTCTCAGAAAGCTCCAGCTCTTTTGTCACAAGAACAGAAGTATTGACAGTAGCGCCTCCTGCAGACTGTAAAGCTAAGGCATTGCAAGATTCTCAGTGCTCCGGACTCCCGGAGTTGAAGCAGTGTCACGCAGCTCCAAGTACCAGGGGCATAGAGCCAAGTGATGGCAAGTAAAGCGCCGCAGCTGCGAGTCGGTGAAGATGCAGTCCTTGCGGACAGTAGTATCAATCCACTTATTAAACCGGATGGACAACTCCCGTAGCTGCAGCGCACCATTGTCAACTAGTTCCTTTGAAAAATACCTAAGAACTACCCTCTTCAAGGTCTGCAACGTCTTGGGCTGCTTCAGGAACTCTTCAGACTTGACGTATCTGGGCTTCACCTCCAAGGATTCTTCAATGCCCTATTCCAGAAAGTCAGAGAATGAGACTCAATCCATGAACCAAAGTCAAGGATTGGACTTAGAAGGCCCTCCGTCTTGATGAAGACGTTGTCCTCCTTCACAATCTTTACAAACAACTTATCTCCCACCTCCTCCAGCTGAAAGTTGTAAAATTGTTGTCAGAAACAAATCCACATTGTTCACAAACTTAATGTTTAATAACAACACTCATCTAGAAAACATACCCTGGCCCTAAAAAAAGCCACGTTAAGCCTGAGGCAAAGATTGGTGTTTGAGCACGGAGCCTTTGGAAGGTTGTACTCATCTCTGCTTTCCTTAATATGTTCCACCACTGCATCTACCCACTTTTGAATTTGGCTGCAACTTTGGTAGTGGAGATCAGCTGGAGCTTCTTTGGCGTGATCTCTGACTTGTTCTAGTATACGTCGTAATGGTGTAAAATTTGAAACAAATGGAAACATATAAGGAGTAAACATAAAATCATTGATGCATAAATTGGTCACCGCCAACCTCCAAAAATTTGTACAAATGGACATTTACATAAAATAGGGAGATGCACATACCTCGTCGAAAAACTCCTTGCCTAACCCGGGTTTGCAATTGCGAGCAAGCAGGTGAGCAAGGTAGTGCACTAACTCTAGTTCTTCGCCACCGCTTTAGAGCATTTAGAAACCATTTCCGCCAAGCTGTCAATCCGATTAGCTCCAACACCGGTCACAAGAGAGTCCCGATATGCGCAAATGCAGTTCTCTTGTGCGGCAATTAGCTCCCGCTACACAAACAATCAAGAATAAAGAGTTTAGAAAAGTCTCCCATAAATCAATACAGTCACAAATTAAAAATAATCAGAGTCCATACATTTTGAATGTACCTTGTATAATTGCTTTGTGTGATAGTCGGATTTTTAGGACCTTGAGGGATATTTTGTGTACATAAGGAGAATGGTTGCAAGCCATTTCCATCTTTAATCTTCATCCTCTTTCCACCACATTTTGTCGTGCTCCGAAGTATCTTTGTAGAGGTGTGAACCCCAATAGAGAATGGAGTTTTGTTGATAATGCCCAAAACACGCAATTAAGCAATTATGCACTTAGCCAAGTGCACTGCTTGCTGGTAGAAAGCCGCAAGTTATTTGCTCATAACTTTTTTTTAAATCTAAATTTGGCAAAAGTTTAGTATGTTTTTTGTCAAAAAAATTTGGTGTTTGTCGTGTCATACATTGGCATCTTCATGTTCATATCAGTAATATATTTTTTACATTCGCTACCTTTTTTTAGAAAATATATGATTTCTAATCTAGTTTGCAAATCTTGCTACAAAATTATGATCATGTGCCCAAAGAGATTATAAGTGTGTTATGAGTTATTATAGGATTTTAGAGTAGTGCACTACAAATACAATGTGTAAGAGATACAAAAATATATATGCAATTTCCTAAGACAGTGTAAAGTACCTCACTGTATTTTATAATGCAAAAACATACATAATCAAGCAATTCCATACTATTGCTGAGGAATTCTAAAATCAAACATATCATATGGACTATCCAATATGTAAATATATACCACCCACCAAACGATAGACACATCTCAAACTGCATTATACTAACGTACTTGCCACCTAAACTGCGTGCATGGTCTACTATAGTATATAGCTCCAGGGCTCAAAGCTCATCTTCTGGCACAATGACTCCCTCCACGTGTCCAATGGCGCTACCTACCATAGCGGACAGTTCATGATCCTACACTGGTCGATCTCCCACATCTTTGATGCCAATGGACGCACACTCAACATATTGGTAATTGCCAGGAACACCCTCCCGCGTATGCCTTATGCTATCTTCATTGTAGGAAAAGCCATCCTCTGCATTGAAGGACATCTCTCGCTCTAACGATAAGGCCCCTTGAAATGCAATGATGTCCTCGGATACGCTAGATCTTGGAACGGAAGGCAAATCTCGTCCGGTATCACTCTGAGTACCTCCGAACGTCTCTTGTGTCTCCGATACAGGTTCTGATTGAGAAGGCATCAAAGGCTGTGGAATCCTCCTGTGCACCAAAAAAATTCACATGAATCTAATTCTTCTTCCTCCATCTCCAGCCTAGGACCATCAAATGTACGCCCCCTCCTGTCCCTACCGCCAAACTAACATCTACTACACCAGTATCTTGCATCGTCTCTGTAGGTGTTGCAGACGTCTCCCCTGAAGTATCTCCCACCGCCCACTACGTTGATGAAATCCTCTCTCTTGGAGGAGACTGGTTCACTCTATCTTCATCCGCGTCTGAACCACTGCGACATGAGAAATCTTCAGTGGTACCTGAACGTGGCAATCTCTCATGTAAACCACCTCCATCCTCATTGACGTCTTCATTCCTCACTCCACCAACCGCCTCTTCGGTCTCAGGTACGATGTTGCAACCAGTACTTGTTCCACCAGTCCTGACCATCTGTTGTCCTTGGAAATTATCGGACAACTCATTGAACATGAATGAAACTCTGTCTGTACAATCGTCAATGATGAAAACCTCAGATCCCTGGAAATCTCCTTCAAGGATCGTGGCAATGGCCATAGATATGTTACACGCCACTAAACCCCAACCATGGGACAAGTATGAGCCCACTAGTCTTGCCAGCTCTGATGGAGATCTCTCAAGTGAATCAACTTCAGAGGGTTGGCGTGCCTCACTCAGGGTTGTCTATTGTGTCGTGACGGTGTCAAAATCCGTCACAATGTCACAATGTCACGACACAATGTCATGCCGTCATTATGACGGTTCGTGACATTATCCTGACGGAGCTATTTTTACTTCCAGATAATCAATATTTACATTTACCTCAAAGGAGACACGTCGGAATTTGTGTGCCACATATGCGGACATGTCATCAACCAAATTAATTACATGCTCGGTAATTTACCACATTGTCCGCAGTCCCCGTCCGCCCCGTCCAAGCATTCTGCTCTCAATCCGCTCCCCATCCCGGCCCCATTCGCACAGCATCCGCGGCCCATCCGCGCACGTATCCGCACCGTATCCAATTTCCATCCCCGTATACCGTCCGATCTTCGCCCGCTCCCCATCCGCGCCTACGTCCGTGCCATCTGCGTACATCCGCAGTTCCCACCCGCCCCATCTGCTCCCCATCCGCAGTCCCCACCCGCCCCCATCCGCTCCCCACCCGCACCCATCCGCCCTTCCGCTCCCCATCCGCAATCTCCATCCGCCCCCTTCCGCACCCCACTCGCTCCCATCCGCAGTCCCCATCCGCCTCCATCCGCTCCCCATCCGCCCCCATCCGCCCAAGGTCCTTCGCCCGTCCGCTGGCTGGACCCTGCCTCATCCGCGCCCAGCCGTCCGCATGCTCCGTACGAGGTCCAGTATAAATTCCTATCTTCCTAGGGTGACCTTACTTATTCTCGCTTAGTGCGTTTCAAGACCTTGGATTCTTTGTACAAGAATGCATTGCATGAGACCCCACTGCTGAGGAAGGTTTGAGGAGCCCTTAGTGGCACTTTCATTCTTGCTACGCCATGCCGCGTCGGAATTCTGTATGGGATCTATGGTACGAAGACATGGGTCTCACTTCTTCAAGATCGGCACGACAAGTGAAATGTCGGTTTTGTTCTCACATCATGTCCTATAGAGCGGATAGGATGTTGTCCCACATGGGGTACCGTCCTCGTAACGAGGCAGGATGTGATGTTCAAGTGTGTAGGATGGTGCCTCCACATGTGCGTGTGTTGTTTCAAGAATGTGATGGGGGTGTCCCGGATCGTCCTGATGTTGCCAACAATATATCCTTTCACAGAGCTGGCGAGGATGAAGTTTGGGTGGAACCTTTATTATCATTGTCTAAGAACAATGACGTGGAGCAAGTTCAAAATTTGCAAAGCACTGGTGACGTGGAACCGACACGGATAGAGACTGAACCTAGAGAGCTACGACAGCTTTTTTTGACCGAGGGGTTCAACTCTTCTGCAAAACAACTTTTGGATAGGGTTTGGTCTAGTGTTTTTTACGAAGCAAACATTCCATTTAATATCATTAGGCACCCTGCTTTTTTAAAAGCGGTTCGTGAAACTGCACGCGTACGAATGCCGGCATACAACCCACCGTTCTACAACGCCGTTCGTACGAAGTTGTTGACAAACAAGAGAGCAGATCTAGAAAGGCGGATCAAAGAGAAAATGGGTGACTCTATATCAAAGTATGGAGTAACAATATGTAGTGATGGTTGGGACAACGTTCAGAATCGGCCATTGCTAAATGTTGTTCAGTCAGGCACGAAAGGGGATTTTTTCCTGGGCACCATCGATACATCGGGAAATTATAAGGACCACTTCTACGTTGCTTCTCAAATCCAACCGTTCTTGCAAACAGTTGGGCCTCAAAATGTTGTCCAGGTGTGCACCGATAACGCTCCAGTCATGGCGTCTGCTTGCCGTGACATCATGCAAGCGATTCCCCATCTCTATGTTCAGGGATGCGCTGCTCATTGCTTGGATCTTTTACTGGAGGATTGGGGCAAAGAAAATTGGGTGAAAATGAC
Source organism: Bryoerythrophyllum caledonicum (assembly GCA_963971425.1). NCBI lineage: Eukaryota > Viridiplantae > Streptophyta > Bryopsida > Pottiales > Pottiaceae > Bryoerythrophyllum > Bryoerythrophyllum caledonicum. The sequence continues at coordinate 7,484,387 of OZ020524.1, forward strand.
TGTGAGGAAGGCTAGGGTTATTTGTTTATTCATCAAGAACCATCACGCTCCACGAACAATCTTCCGAAGGCTTTCACCAGATCTTGCTATTCGTATGCCCAATGAGACACGATTTGCAACCAACTTCATCATGATTGAACACCTCCTCTAAGTTCCCCAAGCCCTAGAGAGAATGGTGGTTGATGACGCATGGCATGCTTTCATGGCGGAGTTGCGGACAAAAGCCCTAGCTACACATATTAAAGGCTTCTTTGCATGGCAGGTGATACGCTCCGACGGGTTTTGGAATACATGTGTGAATTTTCAGTACATGGTGTTGCCTGTGGTACGTACCCTTCGTGTATTTGACGGCAATGCTCCTGCTATGGGCATTGCATGGAAGGTTATGCATGATTTGGAAATCCTTGTTCAAGGGTTTGTCAGGGCCCCTTTCCAATTGGGGCAAGAATTGGCAACACGGGCACTAGATGCCTTCAACGCGAGGTAGGGGCTTATGGTAAGTGACCTTCATTAGGCGGGAGCTATGTTAAACCCTTCTTTACGAGGATGGGTCCCTTTGCATGAGAATGAGCATTCAAGACCAATCTTAAATCAAGTCCTTTGAAAGCTAGTTTCGAGTGAGGAAGATTTTGGAAGGGTCCTCAACCAATACCAAGACTTCATTGAAAATAGAGGATCATTTGTAGATTCGATGGATCCAAATGTGCTTAATGTATTGCCCCATGAATGGTGGGATGCAATGGGAGGTGGGGCAAAGGCATTGCAGATAATTGCAAGACGCATACTTGCTCAAGTGTGTTCTTCATCAGCATGCGAACGCAATTGGAGCATGTACTCCTATGTACACAACAAGTCCCGCAATCGCCTTAAACATAGTCGAGCGGAGGACCTCGTGTACATTTACACAAATTCTAGGCTCCTAAGGCATCAAAGGGGGACAAGGGTTGGTCAGTGGCTTGAGTTAAATGGTGCGCATTCCGATGATGAAAGCAACGGAGAAGATCCAGACGATGCAAATGAAGAAGGACATTATCCTAAGGAGAATGACGAAGAAGGTAATCTTGACATAGACGAAGACAATTTGGATTTGGATAGTGGAGATTCTGATGATGGCAGTGGTGGTGGTCGTCGTGTGGGCAAGGACGTGTGGGACTCGGATGGTCAAAACTCTGATGGTGATGGTGGAGGTGGAGGCATAGGGGTTTTTGATTTCAACGAGGTCGAGGCAGCACAACAACATGTTCAAGGTCCATTGAACCCGAGTGGAGATGTTGATGGGCCGTCGTTTGGACAACTTTGTGCTGGTCAGGGACTTTGGCGTGACCACGAAGGGGGGCTATAGAACTTGGCGATCCCTGCAAACGTTGACTTGCCTTCCCAACCTCAAAGTGATTCGCTATCATTTGGTGATGAAGGGCAACATATCTTGAATCAACAAGAAGTGGAGGTCCCTACAACGGCTGGTCGTATCTCCTTAACGCCGTCAAGGTCGGTTCGCAATTGCAATTCAAGTCCACAATGTAATCCGACTTCAATCATAGGAAGGATAACCGTGCCCCTTGATGAAGTTATAGGGAATGCTGGAACCACAGAGATCGAAGTGTCTTCCCAAGTTGGAATACCACATCGGCCGGTGACCCGTAGTCATGAAATTGCGGGTAGAACCGGTGCAACAACTACACGGGGGATTGGTGCTTCATTGGTAGCCCTTCATAATGATCGTCCCAACAATGGAATGGGACAAAATCGTCGTCAAGCCAACAGGCTTAGTAGCGTTCAACTTCCTTGCGTGCAAAGGCAACCTCTTGCTCGTCAAAATCAATAAGGCGATGTCGTGCAAAGTGGCGGGATGGGGTCTGGAATAGTATTAAGAGGAATGGCTTCCTCCTTGGATGTAGACCTCAATGTGGTTGTCCACGTACCTATAGTTCTTCCACATTGTGGAGTAGCTTCCACTAGCACCGTAAGCAATAATAGACGGCGGAGAACTACACGAGGAACGAAGAGACGTCAAAGGAATCAAGGTAGTACAATTCCATTTACTGGTGAAGATTACGACCCATCAGATGGAAGACCCAATTTGGATGATGATGGGTTACTTGACGCCGAGGGTTCTCGTCCAACAAGGAGGTTGGTCATTACTAGGGACGACAACTTACAACTGAGAAGTGGTACTCCTCAATCCGACGACGAAGAGAGCACATACGAGTCTGATGTGGATCCACGGTGCATAGAAGAAAACGACCCCACAGTTCAAGTGCGAACTTAAGTCCTAGTGGGATGTCTAAATTTCCCAATACATGTAAGACGAGGTCTATTTATAATATTTTAAATTTATATAAAAAGGGTTCTTAGCAATTTATTAATATAGATGTTTAAGGTGCACGTTGCTAGATTATGTGGTAGTATATTTTAATGATTCAAAGATGTTTTGAGATTCGGATTTGCATTGTTACTTCCTATTTTTCAGCTTTGTATGATTACAAAGCTTTATCTACGTTTGTTTTTAGAGACATTTGTAATTCCCTTTTTCTTTTTTTAAATCATACAAAATGTTGGTTAACTAGTCTTTTTAACCATTTGGATTATCCTTCTTAATTTCTTATTTTTACGAATTTGTATTCCCTATGAGCTTTGAGATCAATTTTTTGGGGAGGTATTCAAAATTGTATAATTGTTATAGTTTGACACATTTGTCAAATTGACATACTCTATCCAACCAATACCAACAAAACCTCTCCCCACTTCCATATAAAACTCCAAGATCTTCATGTGTTTTTTTAATTTATTTTTCCTAAATTGTGCAAGTTCTTCTTTGTATTGGCCATTTGGATTTTTATTCTTGGACCTCGAGTTTATGCACCATTGTTTTGAACTATTGTAATGACATGTTATCCTCAATGCGCTAACATTACAAGAATAAACAAGAACAACTTCTTCATGAGGCGGTCCGAGGCCTCGCATACGACGCGGTCCTTGCACGTGTGAGGAACCGTCACAAACGCAAGCACTTGCTCAAGGATCTCGCATGGGAACAAGCTCCACATGGCAACCTCCATGTCCATGTTTACAGTTTTATTAACACCGAAATCACCATATTGTCAATCCAACCTCATCCCTCTACTTTCTAAGAGTATACATCGTACGTGGTGATAATTGAACCAGGAACCGAATGTTCCGACAATGGAGCTAAAAAGCTAGAAGCTTTGGAAGTAAGAGCATTAGAGACCTTTACACACATGAGCACGACTCTTGGAACATGGCAATATATTGGAAGATGAAAAAAGCTTCGTGCATTCAACAATTGAGATAGTCAAGAGGGGGTGGTCACAAAACAAACCTGAGCAATTTAAGCACTCGTCTAGTCAGTTGGAATTAGTTTGCCAAAATTATTGCCTAGATATGGTTGCTTGTTAATATATATATATATATATATATATATATATATATATATATATATATATATATATATATATATGTGGATTCTTCAAGTGATTAGCAATTTCACATGTGGTTTGGGGAGGAGGAGTACGATGTTTAAGGTGCCTTGATGGGGTGTGAGGAACTTCATGTGCTCGTCGGCAAGCTCTTGGCGGTGGTATTTACCCCTTCGTGTATTCGGCGGCAATTCTCATGCTATGTGCATTGCCTAGAAGATTATACAATATTGGTTGATTGATGAATTAGTCTTGTTCTCAACCATTCGGTGTTGACTTTGTAACTTCCTAATTTGCCATCTTTGTATGATGGAAGAGCTTTATTTGCGTATGTTTAGGGCGATGTTAAAAATTCAAACTGTAAATATACTATTCATTCCTAGGTACTGGATAAGCGGTCTTTTTACCATTCGGATTTTCAGTCTTCATTTCTTATTTTCCATCCTCGTATAATCTTTAAGCACCGAGCTTGGAATTGTTTTTGGAGATCTTCAGAATTGCCAATTTCTAAAATTGCGACACATTGTCAATGCAAGCACATACCAAAACAAAACTATTCTTGCCCACAAATACTTAGAAGTGGAAGCGGATGGGCAGCGGACGGGAGAGGATGAGAGTGGATGGGGAGCGGACTGGATTGCATACTCGAAAGCGGATGCGGCACGGATGGGCAGCAGATGGGTAGCGGATGGATACGGATGGGAGGGGGACGGAGAAGCAAACGGGGCACGGATGCGCGCGGATGGGTGCGGATGGGCCGCGAATGGGGGGCGGATGGAGGGCGGATGAGGAGAAGTAGGAAGCGGACAAGGCGCGGATGGGGAGCGGACTAGGATATGCGGACGAGACGCGGGTGGGGAGCGGGTGGGGAGCGGATGGACAGCGGACGGGCGTGGATGGGGAGCGGACTGGGAGATGCGGACGAGACATGGATGGGCAGCGGACGGAAGCGGGTGTGGGGCGGGTGGGGACTGCGGATGAGGAGCGGGTGGGGAGCGGGTGGGAGCGGTGTCGTGATGCGATACAGTTCATCATATAAAAAAATAAGATTGAGAAGAAAAATGGGAAATTTAGCTAGTTAAGGTAATTGTGGAGAATAAACGACTTTTTCCTCAATTACCCTACCAGGCCAGAAGCTTATCTTAGAGGATCTTTACTGCATCTTTTCACTAGCTCAGGGCTTAGGAGCGTCCACCAGCTGGATTTGCTGCTGATTTCGGCAGTCCTGACCACGCGAGCGCCAGCCGCTCTGACAAGCCAAGGAATCGAACCCGGACCGGCGAGGTGCAACGAAAAGCTTAGCCAGCCAAACTAAGCCGTGGTCGATGGCAGTACGTGGGCTCTAATGATATTTAAGCTATTCTCTAACTCTTCTGAGATCAAAAAACTTAAACAGAGTGCTATGGTATTATAGTTTGTAGTAGAAATAAGAAATGTTTAGTTTGGGGATTAGTTTAGAGGGAGAAATATAGTGCCAACTTGTAGTAGAGTTATAGGTTAGAAAATAAAAGTCAAGCTAGGCTTAAGTGGGAAGATTTAGATAAGATTTGGAGGTAAATGGACTTTGGCGTCCAAGGGTGAGTCAAAAGGAAGGCTAGAGAGGCATGGGCTGATTTAGGCCCTTGACTTTCCTTCCCTCCTCCCTCGGCCAAAGCCTCCTCCATTTAGTATAAAAGACGCTCGGATTTTCTTGTATGACAGGTACAGTTTTGTGATTTTTGATGTCAGTTTTTAGAGTGATGTAGAACTTGTTAATAGCTTTCTAACAAGCTATCACACGCTTCAATCGGAGTTATGTAGAAGCTGTGGTGTGGATTTGAATAAAAGAGGGTACTGTTGCCATGAATTTTCGAGAGCAGTAACTTTGATTCCATGTAGAAACTTGTATACAAAGAGTGAGATAGTGAATCTTTGTATGTATAGTGGTGATTGTATTAGCTTTCTAATGAGCTATTACAAGCTCAAATCCGAGTTGTTATAGAGCCATGGCACTTGATCTATTGAAGGGGTGTTCTCGGAAGAGCGGTTTTCATTCCACAAGTTTAAAGCAGAGACTTTGAGTAATCATAGTTGATTATGATTAGAGCCAGTAGAGTTGAAACTTTTGACACTTGTTCATCTTGTTGTTAGCTTTTCAAAAAGCTATTACATGTTTATTTCCAAGCTATATTGCAAGAGTTATGCTAGTTTGAATGGGAAGGGATCGGCTGCCTTCATTAATTTAGAGCAGTAACTTTGATTCTTCATAAAAATAGTTATAAAGATCCTTTTGTGTTGAAACTTTGGATATAGAAACCTTACTGTATTAGTTTTTCAAAAAGCTTTTGCATGTATTTATATAGTTAGTTTAGAAGTAAAAGAGCCCGATTTAGTGGGAAGGGGTTCAACTGCCCATGTTTATACAACTTCATGTTTGACTACTTGCAAGGATTTGTCAAGATGAACCAAAACCCCGACTTTCTATGTAGATGAAGACTTTGGTCATCATTGTAGATTAATGGAATTCATATTTGTGGCATCTTCCTTTTCTTTTGACTGAAACTGATAGCAGCCAAGAACCCAGCGTTTTCCCAAGGCAAATTCTCTCACCACGACAGCGGCTGGGTGGCGGATGGGGTGCGTACGATTTGGGATGGGCCGAATGGACCGGTGCGGACAGGTCGCGGATGGTGGGCCGCGGCTACGGTATAAAAAGGAGGGTGAAGTAAAACAAGGTTACTCTTTCCCACTTTCTCGGGCGCTCTGACGCACTTGCCTCCTTGTTGACGGCGGGTATGCGGGGTTTCCAGGTGGGAAAGTGGTCCTTTTGAGGACATTGATTCCCTCAAGGGGGAATTTGTCCTCAAAGGCAACAGAAGAGGTACCGAAGACGTCAGAGATATGTTGAAGGCCGGTTTTTTCTAAACATTTGTATACACTCCTACGCAGCACTATTTTGAAGTGCATGCTTGGGGTTATTTTAGCACTATTTTGAAGTGCAGTTAGTTTTAGGGTGTTTATGGGAGTTTAGTTACAGCTAGGATTTTCATATTAGAATAGTTAGTTTACCGGCTTAGTCAATCAATATAGGATAGCCACTAGAAGCATTTCGTGGTGGTGGTGATTTTAGAGGAAAAAAATGGCAATGCAAGGCTGTGGTAGAGATGATGCGGGCCGGAGGAGACCAAATGCTCCAAGCGTGGAAGTTGGTTCCTCAAAGAAACCGAAGAAAGGGGTGCCTTTGGAGATGGATATTTTTAGAAACACCGAACTATTGGCGTATGATGGATGGGAAGATGTGCCAGAGCCATGGACATGTCAACAAGCCTTCAACCTTGTTGGTTTTGCGCATCTCGATCGGTGGTACCCGGAGGAATCTCACAAAGAGCATTGCCGCAACAGACAACTCTCGTGGAATGCCATTACCGACATGGATTCGAAGTAGAGGTTCTTGGAGATTTTACGAGCCATCTCTCACCAAGGACGTTGGCCCAAAAATAGCATTCCGAGGAGGATAGGAGCCATGGTGTATGCGGAGTGTGTGTTGCACAAGCGGGTTGATTGGTCAACAATTCACCAACCGATAATCGCGGGTGGCAATGTTGGGAAGTTTCTTGGCCCGCTACTTTCCGCGAAGCAACCCATCATTGACATTCCGAGGAACCCGGTTCCAGAATGGTTCCGCACCAACAGTAGCTTGGTTGATCCACCGGACCAACCGTTGCCACCGGATCGAGAATTGCCAAAGAGACGAACTACTGCAACAAGAGCTCGAGAGGTGGCGGATTTACCATTCGAGTTATATGATGAACTTGGCATTCACAACACCGATGCAATGGATGTGGAGTCGAACACGCCAATTAGCGGTGGAAGTGAACTTCCCGGGCTTGGACAAACCGAGGTAGTGGGACATGGTACCGAGCGCATCAATATCACAGATGGCACATCGCAACGATACCAAGAATTAAATGCGGAATTTACTGCATACAAGGCGTTGATGGAGGAGCGTGCAAGAGAAGCGGCGATGAAAACATTGACGTTGGAAGCAGAGAAGAACGATCTGGTTGCCAACATGGCCCATTTGCGCATTGAGATCCAAGAAGTAAACATTCAAAAATCGAAATACGAGGCGGATGTTACTAAATTGCAATGCAATGTTAGCAAACTCCACAACGAGCGGGACACCATGATGCTAGGCACGGTGTTAGCTTCGACAAAGGCGAAGCAGTACGAGGCAGAGTTGTCAAAGATTTCTGCTGAGTGGACAACCAACGGTAGGCTGAGAACATTGTTACTCACGTCTTGGCCAACGTTAGATGATATGTATCCAAGCAATTGAGATGACATAGATCCACCAGTGTTTAAGGCCAACGATAGCATTGACTGGGGGCATATTGTCGAAGAGGATCACCGATGGAATATTCACGAGACGGTTGGTGGCATCGGAGATGTTCATAAAATATGGGGTCACATGGATGAGAAGACCAATGATGGATCGCGGTGTGCCATTTGCCAAAATCCGTGGGGCCCAGAAGGGTGCTTCACGCTTGGATCATGTGGTCATTTGTACCACCCTTAATGTCTAATCGAGGATATGATACGAAAACGTACGTGCACGGTTTGCAAATTGCCTTATCATGCCCGCTTGTATCTTCAATTTGGCCTTCGGGATTTCATGCCAAGACATTGGCTGTATCGCCAAGAAGACTTCCCAGATTTTGACATTGGCGCTGATGTCAGATAACCTGTCACGTGGAATTGGAGATACAACGTCTCACCCGCACAACTTATTGCCGCAAATGAAGAAGCTGGCACATTAAATGATCCAGAGAATTTAATGAAGGCGGCAAAGGGCATGTATCCAAATCAACCACCGGATTTTGGCTTGAAGATGTTTTTCTACAACTTAATGGGGTGGCATTACGATCAAGAGAGAATGACGTTATTGCCAGGAATGGGAAACGGACCGCATTACAACTCTAGGGGAGTAGAGGCGCTCACCACTGCAGGATTCAACCGATTATATCGGCGTGTGCAAGATATCCAAGAAGCTCGAAGTGCAGAAGAGGATCTGTTTGAAGAAAGAACATACCATCATGCACGACTGAGGGCCGCGGCACTAGACGTTATATTAAACGATATTTCCCCAGAAGTCAAGGCTTGGCTAGAACATGAGAGAAACCTACAGAGACGGGGAATGGAAGTGCCTCATGCTTATCATGGAAGCTAAATGCGCGGTACTGATGCATCCTCGTCGCAACCAAGATAAATAATGCGGCATGCCTTGAGATGCTGCGGAAGTGAATCTCAATGCGGATAGCGAACAATAGAGCGCCTATAGTCTCAACATCAATTAAATATTTAGGAAAAACGTTAGATGATATTTTCTAAATTTTTTTTGTGTACAGCGTTGTTATGAATATATCTACCTGTCATATTCTGTGAAAAATCATGTGTCCTTTGGTGTGTAGAAGGTATTGATTCAAAGGCTTCTTTTGGTGCATTAATCTTATAGGTGCATTAATCTTATAGGTGCATTAATTTGTATTGCAAAGAAATGTATGTCATGTGCATAACTAGAACTACCTTCATTAGATTCAACATAGCAAAAGTACTTTTGTATATTCTAAATAAATTCGTCCTTCTCTTCTTCTTTATTTGTGTTTTTTTTTAAAAGAGCATAATATTTAATTTCCTCACTCTCCCTCTCCCTCTCCCTCGTCATTGGAATTCATTGTCCATGTCACCTAGATCCATGTCCTTGTCATTGGAACGATGTTTGAGGATGGGTGGAAAGAAGAGTTTTTTGGGATTCCTTGCCAGACAATGTGTGGCAATGTGCAAATTTTTTGACTAGGTATGAAATGCAATTTTCCACTAAAGACAAATAGTTTGTAACGATGTGAAAAGAAATAATATTACTAGTTTTGACCTTAGGATCTCAATTAAGACTTATTAAGAAACATACTCTCAAAATTTGCAATAAACTTTGACCGCACGGATTGATAGATTATAGTGTTTGAAGTCAAGCAAATGGTTCATTTTATTCCCTACGTTCAGTGGATCAACGCGGATGACTTCACTTGGTGTCAACGTTTTTCACTATTCAAGGTCCAAATCCATTACCATCATATTAAGCATGATATTAGTTCCTTATTCACCAATTTTTAGAGGCAAAAGAGTGTAGCATATTCAAATCAATTGTGCAAGGATTGAGGTTCAAAATTTGCCAATTCATGCTTTAATTTTTTTGTGAAGTAAACATGTTTTAAATTGATAATCCGAATGTTAAATAGAAAGGCTTACACCAGATATTGTTGTGGAAAAAATGAAAATTTGAATATGAAAAGATCTCTAAGATTTATGTAGAAAAGTAGATCCTTTATTAAACATCATTAGAAATATTATGGCATCAAGAAACACTAAACCATAACACACTCAACACCCAACTCTCCCAAAACCTCTTACAAAAAATCCTCTCATTTCTTATTTTCAAACTAAAACAAATTACTTTACCAAACGGCACACACATCATGAATAATGAGGACTTCAAAACCTTCCACTACACCCCATCCAAACTAATAACAAATGCCTTACATATTGCCAAAAAACTTTTTTGTCATCCAACATGCCCCACCACATGCACTATAGTCGACTCTCTTTAAATGTTACTCCTTGGGAGCGGCCAAAAGCATAACACTTATCGAGGTCTAACACATTGAAAATAACACTTATAAATTTTGGAAAAAAATAATTATAACACATATCGAGAATAACACTTATAAGCCATGAGAAATAAATTTATAACATTTATCAAGGTATCAAACTTATAATACTTAAAAAATGAATGAACAATACATATGAAAAAACACATTTCTAAGACTTCAAACACTAGGTTTTAAAATTTTTATAATACTTAAAAAATGAATGTGTAACAAATATTAAAAACCAGAAGTTCTCTAAGACTTCAAATATAGTTTTAAAACTTTTATAATACTTTGAAATAATTGCATATAAATATCAAAGATTCAATTTGTAAGACGTCAAACATAGATTCAAAACTTTTATAAAACTAAATAACGAAAGTACAAAAAAATATGAATAATAAATCAACTATGTTGATTTAAAAATAAGAATCTATTGTGGTTTGCTGAGATTCTTTCATGCGCCAATTGCAAATTTTCTTGTGTAGATCTTGTAAATTCTTCACATCTGAATGAACATTCTCCGATTGTTGTTGCAAGAAATTCTTCAAAGTCTTAAGGCAACGCTTTGCGTCATTAAACCCTATCACATCTTCAACATCTATCGTATCCTCATCTAAATCACAATCTTGATCTTCAGAGGGTAGATAGTCTAAAATATCCTCATCAATGGGTTGATAAGGATTATTCAAATCAAATTCGAGCTCAAAATTGGTGAACTCTTGAGCCTCCATAGTATCATCTTCTTCAGTCTCGGATGATAACAATGTTAATCGCTCAAGCAAAGCCGCCACTTCAGCAACCTCTGTCAGACGGCTAACTTCTTCTCCTTGATTCACTACAACATTGGAAAAAAACCCGTATAGCTCCAACAATTCTTGATTGTTTGAAGTGTAACCCCAAAACGCCATGCTCTTTCAACCATAATCACTGCTTGATACACATCAATTTTGAATTCTTTTTCTATCGAAACACATTCTAATTGATGCTCTATCACTAATTTCCTGTAATGAGCTTTAAAAGAGACTATAATGCATGCATCCATAGGTTGGAAACGACTTGTTGTATTTGGAGGCAAAAATAAAAGTTTTGTCACCCTCAACCGTGAAGCTACAGTTGGCAATTGATGACCAGAAAATTATCAACAAGGAGAATAATCTTCTTTCTTCCTACCAAAACCATCTTCATTTCAAAATCCATAATAAATTGTTCAAAGATCGTTGTTGTCATCCATGCCTTCTTATTCGCGAACCACATAATGCCCAAGTTTTCTGGATTTAAAATATGCCTTGAAGTAAATGCTCGTGGTTTCAAATACTGATTTATAACTAATGGAGGAAGACAAATGCTTCCATCCCCATTTGCAATCAAAGCCACCGAAATGTGCTCTTTTAGTTTCTTCGTCCGAGACTCGTTTTGTAGCTAGAGTTCGATTAGGCTCTAATCTGTAAAAGAAACCAGTCTCATCCATATTAAAAACATCTTTAATGTCATATGTAGATACTATAGCCTTGATAGGACACTCTATTGAAAGTGAGATTTTCAGTACTCGCAAGTAATATTATTTCCCTTCATGTTGTAAAAAAAAAGTTCTTGTCTTTAGTGAAAAATAGCATACCAACCCAAGTCAAACATTTTCACACATTGTCACTCATTGTCGGGCAAGGTACCAAAAAAACTTCTTCTTTTCCACATAAAACCTAGAGATCTTCATATTTTTCACTTTTTATTTTTTCCACAACAATATGTAATGTAAACAACTCTCACCACACATTACACTCATTATCACACCGGACAAAAATTGGTACCAAAACTTTAACCAAAAATCAAGTCCATTTCCAGGCTCCCATATCATTGCATTATTAGAAGCAGACTTACTTTTATACAAAGAACCCACTATCCCACCCGAGCTAAAAAAGCCACAAATTGAACCATCTACATTACAAATAATATGTGCCCACCACCAAAATAAAACCCTTGGCACCCCAGAACAACTTCACGAACTCAACGCCATAGCAACAACCCTAAACATACGCCGCCTATACACAAAAATAGGCCTACCATCAAGTATACAAACCTCGGTAAAACGAGGCAAAAAATGGGCAAAACTAAACTACATCAACAGTACATTAGATTACCTTGTAACACCTCCACCCCTTCCAAACTACCAAACCTTAACCTCACCAAATTTTGACCGGGCATACAGTTATAATACCGATGGCTCTCTCAAACCACCTGAACAAGTTAGTCCGGGAAACTAGTGCAAAGAAAAAGCTGGCTATGGCATATACAATTCTATTAAAGAAATTAATGGTCATGGTCTTAGTAGTGGGCATGGTCTTAGCAGTGGATCGAACAGACACTTTATTCACGCCGGCCTCCTTCCGAGATCGGTGTTCTTCTTCTTTTTCTAGAAAAGTAGAAGTTTTTTTGGTACCTTGCCAGACAATGTGTGAAAAACTCACATTCAATAGTGTCCTATTAAAACTTTTTTTAGTTGCCCGAAGTGCCCGCTCTCCCATTTGAAATTGGAAATCCTATTAAATTTTTCATTAACCCCTAAAGGACCAGAGTCTCCTTCGGGGGGATTTCTGATTTTGGGCAGGTTCCTAAAAAAATTCATCTTTTCTACATAAAACCTAGAGATCTTCATATTTTTCACTTTTTATTTTTTCAACAACAATATGTGGTGAAAAAATTCTTATTGACCGTTTGGATTATCATTTGAAGAAGAAGAAGAAGAACGCCGGTCTCCAAAGGGGGGGCCGGCGTGAGTGAAGTGTCCGTTCATTCCACCACTAAGTCCATGCCCACCGGGCATGGGTTAGTAGTATGGAACTACTTCCCCTTTTCGAGGGTAGACTTATCATTTGAATACATAAGTAGTTCACAAAAAAATAAAACGTGAAATGGCAATTTTTGAACCTCCACTCCTTGCACACTTGTTTTGAATATGCTACACCCCTTTTTTACCTCTAAAAATTGGTGTGTCGGGAAATAACATCATGCTTAAGACAATGGTAAAATATTTTGACCTTGTACAATGAAATTTTTTGATACAAAGTGAAGTCAAAGTCTGCTGATCTACTCAACCCAGGAAAGAAAATGAACCATTGTTTTGACTTTAAACACTAAAATCTATCAATCCGTGTAGTGGATTGCAACCAAAATTGAACAACATGTTTCTATAGAAGTATATTTTAAGATCTTACGGTTGGAAATCCGAAATTCACTTTAAATTGTGATTTTCATGTCTCTTTTTTGCAGTGGCAGTTCTGAATCGGTTTTAGAGCACAAGTGGTCGTGGTCCTTTAGGGGTTAAATGGCGGATTTAGGGGTTAAATGGCGGATCAAGGTCTTAGTAATGTCCTTCTACAATAAAAATTTGAAAGTGGAATGTTGGAAATTTAAACCCGAGGAACCTGACCAAACTTTCAAAAAGCCCATTGTTGACAATTCGTCCTCAAGGTGTTAATAAATTCAAAATAGGCAAAAAAATCCCTTCATAAATTATTGTACCTATATGGCTATGTCCATAATGGCAACAACATGGACGAGGATTTTCCAAGATACTAATTGAAGGGGGAATCTATTGCCGATCATATTACCCGGTTTCCTTGCCTAAACCTTGGCAAATTACTGTTGCGGTCTTGAAGGGTTGGAGGAGTCACCGCCTTGTGCACGAACATTACTCCGTGTCCCATATCCATGGCGTTCATGGCGAATCACCATTTCCGAATATCGAGGTATGTCCCCACCATTGAGCCATTCCTTTACCTCTGGGGCAACTTCATCCAATATGGCATCGAGCGCCGCCACCAGTAGTCGTTTACAATGGTAGCGTTCTTCCCAAAACAAGTCCTCTATACCGGTGTTCACAGCTAGAGGAGTTCCACGATAGAATCTGCGTAGTTCCAGGGTCTCTACCGCTCGCTCACCAGATGAGTTGTAATATGGTTTTGGTCCTAAACGGTGCACCAACTCCTTCCTCTGAGGATTCCAATGCCATCCCATAGTTTGATAAAAAAACATCTTCATGCCGTACCCAAGCGGGTTGTCAGGATACATCTCGTTCGCAGCTTGAATTAGTTTCTCTACATCATCTTCCAAGTTCCCCCCCCCCAAACTTATGCCACACCTCTGCCTTTGACATATTGTGCCTCCAACTCCACTCAACAGGGTGCCCATTGAAGTCGCCAAGTTCAAAATCATAATCATCTTGGCGATACACCCAATGGTTAGGCATGAAATCCCGGATGCCAAATTGCAGATACAAACGTGGATGTAATGGCACTCTACAGATACTGCACATACGTGAGCGAATCATACTCTTGATTAGACATTGTTGATGGAACGAATGGCCACATGATCCAATCGTAAAACATCCTTCTCGGCCCCAAGCATTTCCGCAAATAGGACATGACGATCCGTCGGATGTCATTGGATGTGGTTTTAGCCACAACGGCTTCCCCATCATATCTAGCGGATATTCATGCACATCCTCGATGTTCCAATGATGATCGTCTTCTGTGACGTGCTTCCAATCAATGCTATCGTTATTCGTCTGTATCGACGGCTCCTTGTTGTCCCAACTTTTCAAATACATAGTTTCCTCTAGAGGCCACAATGTGAGCAAGAGGGTCCTCAATTTATTTTCCAACGTCCATTCGGCAACAATGCTCTTGAATTCCGCCTCATACTGCCGTGCTCGTGCCACCGCAAACACCGTTATAAGCATCATCTCTTCCCGCTCGGCAATGGTTTCTAAAACTAAGGCTGTCAATTTATTTATCTTCGTTTCATCGTTTGCATTAATTGCCTTTAATTCATCCACCTCACGTTGGAAATTTGCACATGTCGCCTCGTTTGTAATATGTTGTGTTTTGACTTCTTCTAGTTCCTTTTTCAAGCCTGTGATTTCAACTTGATAATTTCCAATATCATTCTTGGAATGGTTGAGCTCATCGCGTAACATGGCCATTTCGGCAAGCATGGTGTCCTTCTCTGACTCTAGCACACATGCTTTGAATGCAACTTCTACAACAGCGTCCCTATCGCATTGCAACCTTGTAATTTTCACGCGGAGCACTTGTAATTGCGCCTTCAACTGAACACACGTATCCTGAATATTGGGGTCTGCATGAGCTTGCAAATCACCAATACTGACCATTGCCCTTGTTCCTTCAATTGCATCGCCCAGTCGTTCGTATTCATGATCACTTCCTGTTTTGCCAACAAACCCCCCATGGTCACTTATAGTACCATGCGGCATGCATGTTGTTGATATCTGAATGGCTTCGTTTTGATCTGCATTGGTCACCTCCATAGATAATGGGGATGGCATTGACTCCACGTTAATCTCATTACTCACATGGATGCCCAACTGCCTCGCATCTGTGACTTCGGGCTCACGCAATGATTGTTCAATGGCATCCACTACTTTTGTCCTCATAACTACTTTCCTCTTTTGTTTAGGAGGTGCTTCTCGGTCCACTGGCAATGATTCATCAGGGTCGTCAACCAAGCTTGGGTTATTGCGGAACCATGTAGGAACGGATTTTCTTGGAATCTCTACCGGTTTCTTTGCAGAAAGGGGGCGTCCAAGAATCTTCCCACCACAATAAGGTTTGTGTAGCGTTGATCAATCCACCCTCTTTCCCAATTGATATTCCGCATACATCAATGCCGCGATACTTCTAGGGATATTGTTTTTGGGCCATCGCTTCAAGTTGGAAATTGCACGTAGAATCTCGAGGAACCTCCACTTCACATCCACGTCTTTGATGTCCCGGTACGTAACAGCCTTTGCTGAACAATGTTTCTCGTGGAGCTCTTCCGGCCACCATCTATCAAGATGCGCGAACTTAATATAGTCCATAGCATTTGTGGCAGTCCATGGCTCGCAAACACTTTCCCATCTTGGTTCCCCTAGAACATCACGATTTTGATATACTTCAAGCTCCAAATCCACAGGGTTCCTCTTCGGCTTCTTCGCTGAACTAACAACTCGACCTCCACTATGCATGGTGGAAAATTATTGGAAACCTCTATGGGCTCCGCAATACAAAACAATACTATGTTTGAACCTATTATCTTGGCGATATTATCTATTGTGATATGAGAGTTCCAAATGATTGCTCAACTAAAACAACTATAACAACTACCACAACTACTTGCACTTCAAAGTAGTACTGAAATAAAGTCCCAATCATGTACTTCATAATAGTGCTACCTAGGAGTATTAAGACCCTAAACCCTTCTTGGAATATCTGATGTCTTTTGTACCTGATCAGTTGCGTTTGAGGACAAAAATTCCCCCCCTTGGAAGAATCTTGGACCTCAAAAGGGCCACTTCCCCATCTGAAAACCTCGCACACCCGCCGTCAACGTAGACGCAAGTGCGTCAAGGCGTCCTGATGAGTAAGAAAGAGTGAGGCCACATTGAACTCCTCTTCTTTTTTAAACACGTCGGCCATGTCCGCTCCCATCTGCTCCATTTGCTTCCCACCCGCTCCCCATCCGCAGCTCCCATCCGCAGTCCCTGTCCGATGCCCATCCGCACCGATCCGCACCGATCCGCTCCCCACCCGCCCCCATCCGCTCCTCACCCGCCTCCATCCGCTCCCAACCCGCTCCCCGTCTGCAACTCCATCCACAGTCCCTGTCCAATGCCCATCCGCTCCCCACCCGCCCCCATCCGCTCCCCACCCGCAGCTCCCATCCGCACCCCCTATCAGGGTTGTTCCGGCGTCCGTCCGTTCGGTAGTGTCCGCCCGTCCGGCTGTCTGTCCGATAGAGGCTGTTGTCCGTCCGGTAGAGAATATTCTAGAATATTCGGATATATTTGAGTATATTCCTATAGATTTGGTGCATATTTTCTAGAATATTCTAAGCATCTGTCCGGCAAGGGTGCTGTCCGTCCTGTCCGACTGTTCGTCTGTCCGCTGTCTTTGGGTCCTTGTCCGTCTATGTAGACAACCCTGCCCCCTGTCTGCTCTTCATCCACGCTCTATCCGCACCCATCCGCTCCGTAAGCGCTCCCCATCAGCAGTTACCATCCGCAGCCCCCATCCGCAGTCCCTGTACGCTCCCCATCCGCTCTCACCGATCCCCATCCGCGCCCATCCGCGGCCCGTCCGCTCCCCGACCGCTCCCCGACCGCTCGCCGACCGTGCGGTTCCCAATGTTCGCGATCCGTCGGGGCCTATATAAAGGCAACGAGGCCATTGACGATTTCACTTTTTGCACTCCACTCCTTGCCCAATGGGAACCTGAGACCTTGTCGCGTGAGCAACATTGCACGGGTTTCGACGGTACAAGAGTTTGGAGTGACGAATTGCGGGGAAACCCTTGCAGTTTTTTTCCAGACTCACTAACATAAACGTTGCACACCGGATAACCGGTTAACATTTTTTCACACAATGGCTGACAACACGGTGCATTACCAAGATGTAGATATGCAACTCCATGAAGCTTATCATGTGGAAATTGCATTTGTTACTGCAGCTCCTAACGATGTCAGCGGTGGTAACTTAGGAAGAGGCCAAGGCAGCAGAGGTGGACCAAGTGAAAGAGGTGGCAGACGAGGCGTCGGAATGAACCAAGAATTTTTTGCTCTCGGACGAAGTAATTCTCGTGGATCACAATCACATTCACGAGGTACACGAGGATCTGTGGGGGGAGGACGTGGAGCTGGGCGGTCTCGAGGATCAGAAAGCTTGGTTGGGGATCGAAACCTTGGAGGTCGTAGTTCAGGTGGCTCAAGTGTTGATCCCGAGCGTGGAGCCTCATCGGTACAACCACTTTCACATAATGTGGTACCAACGCCATCAGAGTCCTTAGTTCCAAGCGAACCTTCTGACGCAAGAGGACGTGGACGGGGCAAACGACCAGCAGATTCAGAGGACTCGGGACGTGGGAAGAAAAGGCAAAGGACCTCTCATGTAGATCAGATGAACAAGCCTTTGAGGACCAATGTTGTGGCCGAGTTATTATCATGGTATAAAGATCATGACCTAGGTCAGCTGGAGAGACGCTACTTGAATCGAGGTGCTGCTGGATTGCAATCGTTGGGGGAGAGATTGAAAACAATTGTCGATGGCATTGCTAACAAAGAAACATTTGCCGAAGACAAACGCCGTTTTTCTTACGAAGAGTGGGTAAAGGAATACACTCAGAATGCCATTTTTAACCCCGTCATAACGCTTTGGGAGGTACAAGCCAAGATATTAACAAAAGAAGGTTGTGTGATATTTGGGTGGGAAGAATTGAAGGTGAAGTTAGATAAATTCAAGGAGGAGGTAATGAAAGTCAAGCCTCGAGGGAGAGTGAGCCAAAATGTCCCTTGGATTGAACGTGATTTGTCCGCCCGAATTGCAACGAGAGGTCGCGAAGGGGTGGTGTGGCTCCCATTAGAGGCGGTGATAAAGGGACTAGATGGGAGGAACTATGAAGGTGGCTTTGGAATTGTGCGACGTGTGGGCATCGAAGGTATGAGCTGCATTCCACCAAGTATAGAGTTCACGGGGAAGACAATGAAGGAGGATTCGAAGACGAAGAACCGGGAGAAACGATCAATCAAGGCGCTAGCGTGTCCGGTGGACCATGCGGGGGTAATCAAGATTCAATTTCTCGATAGAAGAACGTACGAGTCATATACTCTATGGTGGAACGGAGGCTCACTCGCGTCCGTTTGGAGAATTGACTCAAAATACGAAGAGGAACATGAGGATGACATTCTAAGAAGTGCTGGAATCGACCTCGATGTCCGTCTAGAATTGTGCACTTATCGCCAAAATCAGGCATATTTAGCATGGGCACTCATGTCCATCATAGACATGATACATTCTCAACGGCTATTGCACAATGATTTGAGTCCCAACAAAGTTATGCTTCATTTCCCAAAAGACAAAACCGACGCCGTATACATTGGGGTGTGTGATTGGGGAATGGCATCTTGGGACGGCGAAGATAAGATGTCGAACTATGGTCGACCATCTAGCAGGGAGGTGCAAGCTTACAGAGGTAAATACCAACATGCGGCCCCCGAGCTATTCCATGTGTATGGCAAGCCCGAAACGCCAACATCACCGAGAAAAACGGGAATAAAGCATAAGCACAACCATAGATCTGAGGCGTATGCAGTGGGGTACTTGGCAAGGAGGATTTACAACCGTGATTGCTCTTCAAGCTTGTTCCAGAAGAACAAAAATCCAAGTTCATTGTTGCATCGGTTTGAGCAAAGTATGGATGAGTTGTTGAAACCTGATCCACTAGAGCGATCCACCGTCACGCATGTGGTAGACATGTTGAAAAGACCGCCTTACAACCTGGAAATCCCATGGGACTTCTTCCGCAATGAGTAGTATATTGTGATATCATAGACCTTATATTTTGCTTGATATGTCGGATGTTGTTAATGGTGTGAAGTGTATACTTCTTTTGTAATCCCTTTTTGTAACAAGAGAAATCCTACGTGGACTTCCCTGATATTTTGAATAAAGGCAAAGTGTTTATGAAACGATGTTTTCGTCTTCCCTTCCTGCCCTTCAAAACCTCTCAAATAAAGACATAATAACTCAATCCACAATCACATAACCGCCTAAACCGCAACCTGTTTGTGGCCCATCGAAGGCAGTCCGCGCCCAGTCTGCTCCCCATCCGCATCCTATCCGCACCCATCCGCAATTCCAACCTGCCCCCATCCGCACACCATCCGCACTCCCTATCTGCTCCATCTGCTCCCCATCCGCTCCCCATCAGTAGTCCTCACCCGCCCCCATCCGCTCCTCATCCGCAGTCCCCACCCGCCCCCATCTGCTCCCCACCCGCTCCTCATCCGCAGTCGATACCCGCTCCCCATCCGCTCCCAACCCGCACACCATCCGCAACACTTGCGTCCGCAGTTCTTGTCCGCTCCCCGTCCGCGTCCTATCCGCACCCTTCTGGGCCCCATCCGCCCCCATCCGCTCCCCACCCGCTCCTCATCTGCAGTCCCCACCCGCCTCCATTCGCTCCCCAGCCGCTCCTCATCCGCAGTCGATACCCGCTCCCCATCCGCGTTTGTCCGCCAAAAAAATGCAAGCTCACAAAATTTTCACTCAAGGGTTAATATTACATCCCTAAAGGTAAACGAGATGATATACACGTAGGATGTCATTGCCACCTAGGACGGCCACGTCCACTCTAAGGTAACTAAGTTACCTTTTGTGGGGGTAAAGCCTGTCTTTGACCCTACGTTGACCCTATTGTGTCGTGACAAAAGGGTCCGTCACAACACGACGCGTCATGACGACGCGTCACTGTCACAATGTCGCGATAGACAACCCTGGCCTCACTCCAATGATCCAAGAAAACAAGTGGAAGTAGAACGTCTCCCGAAACATCGTTTGGGCCAGGAGATGTACCCATAGGGTGTTGCATACAAATCATAACATCGCCAATCGGTTGTACTACTTGCTCTAGACGCCCATTCTCTGTAAAATCGAGAGCATAGGGATTAACCGAGTTCGGATCAAATGCCCAACATCCACGTCGTATAGTACATCTCTCTGGAAGCTTCACCTTCGTGAAAAACTCTTCGTTGGCATACATGGCCGCTCGTAACAAGAAGATGACGTTCCATTGTTCAATATTTGTCATCCATAATGTCAGCTGTGCAAAAGATGCGAATAACTCGGCGTCTCCCCAATGACCATCTCCATGCCTCCCACCGCCACGTCGACAATCAATCACCCACAAACATAGTTTAACCAGCTCTATCTAGTCGGTGCGGAATAACCCTCTTCTACACCGAACCGGAAGAAGATTCTGTGTGTCGTTCTGGCCTAGCCTCTTAATTACCATCTGCCATTCCCAATTAGCAGTAGCCAGTCCTCCCACATCCACGGATAGTCCAATATATCCACGTTCCCCTACTGCAATGTCACCATAATGAAATTTGATGGAAGGGGGGATGAGGTAGCCTATGTCTTCCAGGTTAGACACCCTCCCCCTCACAGGAGCAGTCCAAACTTTTTTCGTAGAAGCATTCAAAAGCTTTCCAAAGGTATCAAGTTGTGCGTTACTCCTTGGAAAACACTTCCCTACACGGATATGAAAGAACTCCTCCATGGAATTAGGTGTACTTTCCTTGTTTTCGACCATCAACCAACGGATGGAATTCATCACAGCTTCTCGTCTTTGATATCGGTCAACCACACGTGCAATCGTACGAGGATGTGGATTCTTGTCTTTTACATCGTCGAATTAATATGCTTGACGAGGTCTTACTTCATCCTCCTTCACCGGCTTCGGTGCAGCAGACTTTGCCACCTGAAGATAATATGAATTCGGAACCCTACCTAACGGCCTCAACCAATTTTGCGTCATCTCCTTTCTTGTTGGTCGTACGTTCACATTTGGATCCAGCTCTTTCTTCCTCGCCATGTCCTTCCACTTGTCCTCTTCCTCCTTGTTGTAAAAGAGAATGTCGTCTTTGTAGTCCTTGCATACTTGAATTATAGCTTCGAAGCAGCCATTGCTCGGATTCCATGCATGATTGGTCTGATCCTCCATATTTTTGGCCAACCTCTTCACCGTGACAACTCCATCTCCCTTGGGCAACTTATGCACTGCACTTGCCGCACTCACCAAAGCAACAGCCCTGCGTGCATCGTCCGCACGTAGTGTGCTATCAAGCCTCCCGTATAGATCCCAAATCTGAGGGATTCTCCTCAAATCCTCCTCCATGGTAGAATATGACTGTCTCTGGAACTCCGCCACGTTGATCCGCGCAGGCTTCTCAATGTAAAAACGACGATCATCATACACTACAAAAGAGGCCTCCCGCCGCTCGAACGTGTCGAGGTACTCATTTAAAGGCATAGTACCATCTCCCCACTACTGCTGTGCAAACTTACAAGCTGCTACTATGTGTTGCCCATCCACTGGTTCCCAAATAATATGATCTTGAAGCCAAGAGTACTTGGATCCCATGGCACCCTCTGCAGAAGCACTACCGTGTGCAATGAACATGCGCTCACACTCTCGCGCGGTTCCTACCAACGGAAATGGCAATTCCTCCTTCTCAACGACACCATCATCGGTGGTAGTATGCACGATGTATCTAATCGGTCAAAGTACCAATCTACTCACCCGAGTCGCGAATTCTGGGTCTCTTAAGCGGTTAAATACTTCTCTGACCCTCTTCTGTGATAAAATCCGGTGGTTCGTTTCCGGATTCTCCACAGAGACTATGCGGTCTATGTGTGCCTTAAACACAAAATTCCCCCACACTGATCCTTTTACAATCTCCTCCGTTGTAGGCACTGGTGCTTTTAAATACATAGAAGTTGGAACATCCTGTGGTATCTCCGCATTGTCTTCAAAATCCTCTGGTATACTGTCTGATAGGTTGTGAAATGCTTCTTCTTCTGGTGCCATGGCTGACAAATCAACTAAATCTCCCGGTGTAGATGTAGGGGCCCTACGATGACCATCAGACGTCCTAAGCCCCGACCTAGGAACCCTGCCACCTGATCTTACTTTTCTCCCAATCAACCTCATCTCGCTTGGATTCAAACTTGATGGGCCTTCTCTTGAACCAGAAGCTACATCACTCTCAACACGCGATGGCCTCTTCGTACGACGTCTACTCGTTAATGGAGGATTCGGTAATGTTTGTACCTCAAAACCTGTGGTGGGATGTTGGCCTCCACTTCCCCTGCCTCTCTCCAGTGGTCGCCAATCCAGTTGCAACGGCTCAGCAAAAATTCGATAAACTTCTGTTTCTTCTGGTTCCGTTGGTGGGACTTCAGTTGTCGCACGTGATGGGTCCCTCTCCCAAAATGCCTCATATCTAATATGTTCCTCCATAATCTTCTTAGCCTTCAGCACCATCTCCGGTGATAACGCTAAACAGGCTAAAGACGTTGTTGTGTCTAGCAGTACGTACCGCAAGAGAGATGTTTAACCAAAACGTCTGCAAAGATTTGAGGAATTTCACCTGACCTGGATTTTGAAGAAGATTCAAAGGGACAGGTGCAAGAAGCAACTTCTTCGAAAGAGAAGTCTTCACCTCCGATTGACCTGGATCCACTACGCAAGTAACGTATACTACATTATCACGTCGAAGAGTGATTGCCTGGATTTTGCCAAAACTCTTCCCCAACGCCAATGTACGCTTCCCCAACTCAAAGGGATAATCCGTCACCCATAAGAAGGCGCTCGGCTCATCCACTTCCGCGATCCACCAGCCGTGGCTCTCCCAAATTCTGTCAATATTTGGTGGTGCCATAACGCAACACTCAAAAAACCTGTATATCATTACAAAACAATAGTCACTATTAGTATGGACTAAGAATTTTTGAACCTCCACTCATTGCACAATTTTTTTATATATGCTACACTCCTTGTCGACCTCTAAATTTTTTTGCACCACACAAGATCTAAATCCAATACCATCGTGTTAAGCATGGTGTTAGTTCTATGGTGAAATAGCATATCAATCCAAGTCAATTATTTTCACACATTGTCACACATTTTAGGCCAAGGTACCAAAAAATCTTCTACCTTCCTACATAAAACTTTGGGATCTTTGTATAATTCACTTTTGATTTTTCCTACGGCATTATGTGATGTAAACCTTCTTATTGACCATTTGGATTCTCATTCAAAACAATATCAAATTCACAAAAAAATATAACATGAATTGAGAAGTTTTGAACCTCCACTCATTGCACAATTTTTTTGAATATGCTACATTCCTTGTCTACCTCTAAAAATTGGTACATAAGGAACTAACAGCGTGCTTAAAATAGATACTTGACAAAATCTGGACAAAATCAGCATCTGAGGGCCGATTTGACTCTGAATTCTTATCAAATTTGACACCAATTGAAGTCAAAGTCTGCTGATCCAGTAAACGCAGGGAAGAAAATGAGCCATTTCTCTACTTCAAACATTATAATCTTTCAATCCGTGCGGTCAAACTTTATGAAATTTTGAGAGTATATTACTTAATAAGTCATAATTGAGATCCTACGGTTAAAAGTACAAAAAATACTTCATTTTTTCTTCCTTGCTAGTTGTACAAAAACAAGCATTTTTAAAGATTTTTTGTTGAAATATTCTCAACATAATTTATGGACCAACGTACTTTGGGTATCAATAATAAGTGCATCACCAGCAGGGTATGACTTCCTGGGTACCAGTACCAAGTTCTCAACCTAGGTAACAACTTAGGGTTTCATATTAGGGTTTCGGCTTAGGGTTTTCATGCGGGTATCAATGGAGGATATCAATCTTTGAACTTTGGGTAGTCCTAGGAGGGGTGTGCGCGTACACACCCCTGGTTGTACTTGTGAGGGAGGCTGTGAGTGAGAGCCTAGGGTTTGGTGGAAGGAGACAATGGAGGTGTGGGCGAGATGGACTTGTGAGGGCGGAGGGTGGGGAAAGAAGAGTCGTGAGGGAGGACAATGGAGGGGAGTTGAGTGGTTGTGGGCGGCTAGGATTTC